>CABHPQ010166475.1:0-48729 GCA_902168405.1 Peromyscus aztecus
TCTGTGCACATACGTGGAGGCCAGACATCAACACTGGGTGTCTTCCTCAGTTGCTCCCTGCAGTATCTCTGAGACAAGACCTCTCACCAAATCTGGAGCTGAGCCCCCCAGTCAGCTGACCAGCAAGGCCCAGGGACCTCATGTCTCTGCCTCCCCAGTGCTGGTATTGCAGGAGCGCACTGCAGGGCCAGGCTTTTTATGTGGATTCTGGGGACCTGAACTCGGGTCCTCATGCTCGTGAAGCAAACACTTTACTGCTTGAGCCATCGCCCTAGCCTCGTGGTGTTTTTATTTCTACGTCATTTGTGCCCTTTTGACTTTTCCAACCCGTTTGTTTTATTAATCTTCTCCATATGCTTAAGATATGAAAAGACTCCATGCTGCTTCTCTGCTGAATGCTTCCGGTTTTGACTCTCTCCCGTCGCTGGCTGATCTGCTTTAATTGGCTTTGTTTTTCTTCTACTGTTGACCGTCCCTCCGTTCTGTTTTGAGCAGTCGTTGTCCCCTCTCTTGCTGATCACAGCCCCCTCTGCCTGCTCACCCCAGAAACCTTGTTATTGTTCTCACTTCCAGCCTTCTGTTTTCCGACTGCTCTTGACAGCCCGCATTTGTTTTTATCAATGTGCTATCATCTGCATCCCTCTGAGGACACACTTGTGTTTTGTTTTACGATGTCACTTGTTTTCCAGCATCCACTGCATGTTGCAGTTAGGCCATTCGGGCCTGCTTATTCAACTGGATTCTTGATGTCCCACGAGTTCCATTGTTTGTGCCACTTTGAGTCATAGCTAGGAGGTGGATGGGGGCACAGGACTACCTGAGTGCTTGTTATCGGCTCAGCGTGGCCCTCTCTTTCGGCACCGTCTGCCTCTGTTCTCCTGTGAAATAGTGATTATGGGTACTGTCTCCTCAGGAGGGTTGAGGGAGTCAATGTTTATAAACCTCTTAGAACAGTAGCTGCTCCAGAAATGAGAGGAAGAGTTGTCCATTTCACACGGTCAGTGCATCCCCCTAAGCACTGGAGGCTGTAGGTCCCCTCTAAAGGTCGTGAGTGGTAGGTGCTCTGCCAAGTTGGAACAGGGATGCCAGATGGAGGGAATGTGGGATGGCTGCAGCTCCTGGCCGCACAGACAGAAGACTCCAAGGGGCCTCTCCAGGGGCACCTGACCCCGCCCTACTGAAGTACTGGGTGTGTCCAGAGGGACCCGCTGCCAGGTTCAGCCCAAAAGCTGAGCAAGACTCCAAGAAGAGCAGTGGGCACCTGCCTAAACCTAGCCAAGCGCCCACTCCCACCCTGAGTGTAGCCAGGCTGGAGAGTAGGTAGTTAGTTCCTGATGTTCTTAGCCAGAGTAGGCTGGCAAATTAACCTTTCCTGTGGATACAGTGACCTCCACAGCCTTTAGTGGGTGCTCTTTCCTGGGGCCCAAGAGCTCCACCAAGGCCTGGCAGTTCATACACAGTAAGGTGTAGGTCATGGCTCCCTCCATGCAGTTCCACCTGGTAACAATATGAGGAACATGAGGTTCACCCCATAAAGTTGCAGCCTCCTGTCCATCTCCAGGGTGGGGCCAGAATTTTCCTTCTTATGATTTGTGGAACAGTTCAGAGTATTAGACAAAGACAGAGTGGCAAAGGCCCAGGCACTTGGCCCCTCCCCTCTGCCCACTGTCTATCAAGCATCTACAGTGTGCCAGGCTCCGAACCAGTGTCTCTTAGCCCTGACTTACAGAGGAGCACCTGGAGGCCCAAATAGTGTGGGGCACATGGAGCCCACCTGCCCTTCTGCCCCAGGCGTAGCTGCACTTAAAACAGTGGGCATTAGAGACCCCACTCTGCACCAGGGTCTTTGTTTGTCATGGTGTGCAGGGGTAACACAAGGGGCAGACCGAAACCCAGCCCTGGTTTGAGGGGCCACAATCAAACAGTTGGTAGATGCCACTAGCTCAGACCACAGAGAATGCTGTGACCAAAAATAGAGAGAGAAGTCCTTCCTGGAGGGCAGAAGGAGAACTTTCCAACTGGGGGAGGGAAGCAGAGCCCACTATACTGGAGTTGCATGGTGGGCTGGTATAGGGGGAGGAAGGGTCTCAGCCGGATCCCGAGGGCCAGGAGAATACTACGTCGGTTCTCAATATAACAGAAGCTGTAGGAACACTTTGAAGAAAGTAACAATATTCAGTTCAACTTTTAAAAATGTGGAGCATTTTCCCAGTGTCAGGCTTCGTACCAGACACCAAGAGTCCAAGTATAAATAAGACAGCCTTTTCCCATCACGGCATCAGAGAGAAATGATGTCTATTAGGCGTGGAAATAGAAAAACTGACTACAGCTGGCTTCGCAGATGGGGAGTTCTTTTTTCTCTAAAACAAGAATCTAGAGGTCCCGTCCAGACCTGGCCCTGTTGCCCATGGTACCTTGCCCTCGGCTCTTGCTATGCCAGCCTGAGGCTTGTGGTCACCTGGTCGGCTGCTGCAGCTCTAGGTGCCATATTGATTCCATTCTAGAAGAAAGGAAAAGGGGGGAGGGCCTAGAAGTCCCTGCTCGTAGGATTGGTGTGTTTTCCTGGGCAGACTCGCTGCCTTTAAAGACGCCTGTAGCTGGAGTTTTCTCTCCGGGTCCCACCAAGCCCTGGCAGTCCCTTAACCCATTTATAAAATAAACATACAGACGCTTATATTATTTAAACTGTTTGGCCTAATGACTCAGGCTTCTAGCTATCTAGTTCTTACATCTTAAATTAATCAATTTCTGTAAATCTATACCTTGCCACGTGGCTCGTGGCTTACCGGCGTCTTCACATGCTGCTTGTCATGGCGGCGGCTGGCAGTGTCTCCTTCCTCCGCCTTCCACTTCCCAGAATTCTCCTCTCTCCTTGTCCTGCCTATACTTCCTGCCTGGCCACTGGCCAATCAGTGTTTTATTTATACAGAACGATATCCACAGCACTTCCCCTTTTCTTTTCTTTTTTTTTTTCCAAAAAGGAAGGTTTTAACTTTTACACATCTCCAAAGCCAGCTTGGTATATTTGGGAATTTGGGCGTAGCTTCTCTTACTACTTCCTGCTGGAGGGGGGTGCTGTATCTTATGGGGATACAAAGAAAATTTTAGGATTATGGAGTAGTCCATGAGGGTATATCATCTGAGCCAGTTGCCTTGAAACGGTTCTAGAAGTTGGATCATCTGGGCCTTGGTGTCATCGGAGACCTTTCAGGAGGTCTTGGCTGGTCAAACCTGATGTATCTTAATCTGGAGCAAATCCATAGCCTCTGGCTTTCTGTGGAAACAAAAGCAGAGCCTCCTTTCCAAAGCAACGTATCGTTACATCCAAATTTTGAAGTCAAGGTACCTTTAAAATATACATTTTGGCATAACTCAACAGCTTTTGCAATCAAATGTTTTTCTTCAGTTACGAATATCAAAGAGAACATAATCCAGATTCTCTGTGTGGTAGCCATCTTTATGTGTCTTATTTTTTATATTACCTTGAGCCTATTGCTTTAAACTGCAGCATTCTAAGACTGAAATGGCACTGTGGCTCCTGGCTCCGCCCACTTCAGCTTCCCAACATGGTGGTAGCACATTTTCCGCCAGTTCTGAGAGCCATCAACTCTCAGAAATAGTGGGTCTATGCTTCTATCAAAGCAACATGTAGCCCAGAAACCTCTTTTTTTGTTTTGTACTGCAAAGGCTAAATCCACCACGCAGCTTAATGTGCCACTTGCAGGCGCCTCATTCCCACCATACTGCTGGTCAAACATGCACGCCAGGAACCCGCCATGCAGTAGCTCAAGCCCAGAGGCTGCGGCTAACTTGAGAGAGATAACTAGGAACTGTTTTTAGCTCCATTTTAGAATCTTTTTACTCAGGTTTTAGGTGGAAACTCTTGCCAACACATTGGGTGCCAGACGCCAGCCCTTTCTACAGGTCATTAGGCAGAACTTGTTGAAGAAAAAAGAGAAACCAATGTCTCTTTGTTTTACAGTCTCCACAGCAGAGACAGAGGAGAGGTTTGGAAACGGTACAGATCCGCCGGGTTCCAGCAAAGTGTGACCATGTAGACTGTGTTGCAGGAGTACCTAGGTGGCACTTGAGGACAGGGAGTTATGAACAAACACTCTTCTAGCTGTACTCAGAAGAGCAGAGGGGCTGGGGGACAGATCAGTGGATAATGTGCCCGCTGCACAAGCATGAAGATCTGAGTGGGGAATCCCCAGAACTCACGTAAAAACCAGTGCTAGGGAACAGTAGATCACTGAAACTCATTGGCCAGCTGATCTAGTGGGACTGGTAAGTTTCAGGTTGGTGGTAGACCATTCTTATACCAGGTAAGGTGGAGAGCGATAGAGGAAGACACCTGAAATCAACCTGGCCTCTGCACTCACACATGTGCCCACATGCACACACCCATGCACACATGTGCACTTTTACACACATGTACCCACCTGCACACACCTATACAAATATGGGCCTCAATCTTACACTCACTCAGTAGCAACGACAGTAGGGGTTCTTTGCGAAGGCTAGGAGGAAGGACCTCCCAGGCCTACAAAATAGAGCAAGGCATGGATATACATAGCCATGATTAACCATCTCATGATCTGGAGTGACAAGGTGACATTGCTGCTTCAGGAAGATCAGTGGTAGAAACTCAGTGGAGAAATTGGTTGGCAGCCAGAGAAGGGTCTAGTGTGACCATTTAGCAGCCTTGGTTACATTCAGAACAGAGTTTCTTGCATACAAGTACAGTTGGGACTGGTAGCTATAGATGTACAGAGAGAGCACTATATAGAGCAGTAGCGGGAAGGCAGATGTGATGGTCCTTTCCAGGGGTGCCCTCCCTGCAGGGGTCTGGGACCAGTGGCATGTGGGGACCTTTTTGCTGTTGGGCATTGGTTCTCTGCCTACTACCCATATAGCTGTAATGCCCCTATTTGGCCCGTAAGTAGCTCTTGGTTCCTTTTAACCAGTAGGGCCTCTTCTTTGTGACGAAGGTAAGGGTAAGCTGCAAGCCTCATTCTTAGCTGTTGGCCACCCAGCAGCAAGGCTGCCGAGAGGAGGTTCTGAGGAAGCAGCTTCCCTGCCTAGTGGAGCTTGTCTTCCTGGGAGGATATCAGACTAGACGAAATGCCTGGCTGTGCCTGCGGCCCGGAGTCCCTGCTGTACTCTCAGATCTGTGGTCGCGCAGAGCTGTTCTCCACAGCGGTCAGCCAGCAAGCGGGCAGCTGGCCTGGAGGAGGCAGAAGCCACTGGAAGCAAAGCTTGTGTTCACAGATCTTGCCAGGGACACTGGCCTCGGGTTCAGCAACTTCCAGAAGGTTTCTTTTAAAAGAGCGACGTTGAGTTAAACTTTAAACAGAGGAGGTCTGTGTAGCTGCGCCGTGAGAGCAACCTCCTGAAGGAGCCATACAGATCAGCACACCCAGCAGGCATCACTTTTCAGCCTTCAGTCTGCCTGGAGTCAGGAAATGGCCAAAAAGAGCCAGAAAGTTGTTTTGAAGGAGAGGAGGTGGACAGCCCGGTAGGTATAAATGTGGCTTTAAGAACAGCAATGCGCTCTGGTGATTTCGTTTTCCATGGATTGCCTCTAGAGAAAAAAACACAAGCTACTTCAAATTATCCAAGTCCGATAATCCAACCAAGCCGGCCTGAGTAGTTGAATTAGCCAGAACACACCCTCTGGCTGCCAGCCTATGATCCCAGGCGTGGATTCGGATATCTCTTAGGATAATTAGCACCACCTGCCTTCTTGGCTGGCACACTGGAGCCATAGCAATCTCTCCCTTCAAAATGACAATTTAAAAATAACAATGCACAAATAAGATAAATGCACAAGATGTTTCATAAAGTACAGCACTCGTGAGGAAAAATAACTGTTTCTCTAAAGAAATAGAATCTTTTTTTTTTCAAGAAAGGTTTTTGTTTTGTTTTGTTTTGTTTTGTTTAATACTCCAGGAGACAGAAAAAAAAAATATAAAGGACTAAGGCTGGGGTTGTAGCTCAGTGGCCAAACACTTGCCTAGTGTTCTAGTTTCATGCTGTTGCTGTGATTCAACACTCTGATCAAGTGCAACTTGGGAAGGAAAGGGTTTATTTGGCTTATACTTCCAGGTCACAGTTCATCAGTGAAGGAAGTCAGGGTGGGAATTGAAGGCAAGATCCATGGTGGGAAGCTGTTTTCTGGATCACTCTCTGGCTCACTCACAGGCTTATGTTTAATTAGCTTTGTTATAGAGTCCAGGATTCCCTGCCTAGGGATGGTGCCAGCCACAGTAGGCTGAGCCCTCCTACATCAATTAGTAATCAAGGCAATCGCCTGCAGACATGCCTGCAGGCCAGTCTGATCTAGGCAAGTCTTCAATCTAGGCTCTTCCCTCAGATGACTCTAGGCTGTGTCAAGTAGATAATTCATGATAACTAGGACACCTAGCCCTTGATTCCACCCTCAGGATGTCAAAAAATAAAAAATAAAAACAGAATAGATGATAGGTTTTCTAATGGACTATATACATAATACTGTCTGTCATTTAATTATAAAACATAGGGATATTAATATAGATGGATGGATGGATTGGTGGAGGAGGAGAGTCCTGAGAGAGAAAGGAAGGGATGGTGACAGATGAGGATGTGAAGAAAATAATGACATCATCACAATTAAAATCCACAGTGGCAGCATTTGCCCCGTAAGAAATAAAAGCACTCCAACAGGACATAAACTAGAGAGTCTGAGGCTGGAGAGGAGCACGTGATGGTGCCAGAGTTCTGAAGGAAAAGTAACCAAGCGTGGCACAGAGTGACCGTCACAAGCTGCATAAACGAAGGACAGCAGGCAACAGATACTCATGGCTCGCCGCCCCGGAAGCTGGGCAGTCCCCTAGCGCCTCCCTCACAGATGGCAATGTAAAGACAGCTCCAGGTCCAAAGTCACGTGGTACATAAGAGGGGTGCCTGAGGCAACAGCCTACGTCCAAACAGCAGTCGCCAGCCTAGAAGGTCACACCCCTTCCTCAGTGTCCTGAAGCCCACCCAGTCCCATTCCCCTAGTTTTGAAGAGAATTGAGTTCCCACTGACCCCAAGAACCAAAGCCTCAAAGCCAGTGCCCCGCAGCCCTAGTGGCCCGGAGCCTCCACTTCTCTGCCCAGCGTTTCTTCTCTGGGTAGCATGCTTTCGTTCCCGCGTCAGCTATCACTGTCACGGCTTAATAGCGAGTTTGCTGTCGGATGGCTCAGAGGCGGGACATTTCGTAGAGCAAGCATGGCTCCCTCCTTGTCACTTCCAGTGTCCCTGATGCGGCAGTCTCATCTGGGGACTGATTTCTGAGCCCCTCCCTCCAGCCGCTGTTCATTTACAGGCCCCTTTCCCTTGAAGTAAGGATCCTCGCTCACCATGCCAATCCCCCGCAAAGTCCCTGGGGTCCACACTGTGGTGACAGGTTCTTGAGAATGCCTGCAGTGCATCCGTTCTCAGCCTCCACCAACACCCGGTCGGAGGGTGTGTGAAATCAACAGCTCAGGTCATCACCACGGTTTGCCTTCTCTGTTCCTCGTGTTTGCACGTCTTTCCAATGTTCAGCAAGCCAGCTGAGTGAGCAGTGTCCCAGAAGCCTGACGTGTTCAGATTTCCTTCAGCCCAAGAGCACTGAGAACTTCCAGAAGGGTTTGCCTGGGAATAACCCTGGGTGGGGGGGGGGGGGGGGGGGGGGAATTCTGCAGCGACAGTCCAGAGCCCTCCTGGCTCTTTAGATGCAGGCTGTAGTTGACATAGAGATCAGCAGCAGATGAGGTCAGTTGCATTGCTTGGAAATCTCCTCAACCCTAGGGGAGAGGGTGACAGGGTGGGAGGGAGCCTGGGCCCAGGGAGGCCTCTGGATTTTCTTCCCCTTTATTGATTGCATCTATATAAGCTTCACCGTCTCCTTGCCGCCCCTTGGACTGTCTCATTTCTTCCTCCAATACTGCTTTGAAGACACCTGCTCCTTGAAGCTCCTTTTGCATCTGTGAGCTAGAAGACAAGGTCAAGGAAAGGGCTTTGCAAGCTGGCCCGGGAAGACGTGGCGTCATCGTGGGTTTCTGACCCTTCCCTGCTATCTGGTCAGTCACCTACATGATCTCCTTGGAACTTCACTTCCGCCTTTGCAAAATGATCAGTTAAGGCTCTAGCCCACCATCTTTCCAGGAGGAGATTGGAAGCACACGCAAAGCAATCAGCAAGTAGGAGATGACCTGCAAAGGCTTAACGTGCCTTCTCCTTTGGTTGTTCCGATAGAGCCTTGTGTATGCCACTCTCGGAGCACCGCTCACATACATTACCATGTTTTGTGGTGTCTCCTTCAGTGAGCAGCAGGCTCCAGGGCAGAGACAGCCCTGCACACCCTGGAATCTCTGAAGGAAGGGGTTTATGCACAATACACCCCATCCCTCTTCCCGAGAGATAGCTTGTTCCATGTCTATGGTCCCAATGAACAAGCACGTATGTGTATGAGCAAGGGATCCACAGGAAGAGGTAACTCATCACCCCAGTGCCTCCTCACCTGGGATCACAGTACAGATTCCCTCTTCAAACCAATGTCAGTCCTCACCATTCGCCTGCAGGAGACAACCCAGATAAGCCAAGTTTGGGGGCCTGCACTGATCTCCATTGATCAGAAGCTCCAACCAGCACCTATAGACTTTGATCTCTACAAGATGGGAAAAGTGTTCACTGAGAGTGTGAGTGACTTGGCAAAACCATTCTTCCCTGACTCTCATGAAGTCCCACCGTAAAAGGGGTCCCTGCTGGCCCCCAGCTAAGATACTCTTGCCTGTATCTACTTCTTATCACTGGTACAACAAGAATGATCCTAAATTCCAAACCAGACTCTGTCATGCCTCAGCTTAGAATCCTTCAGCAACTTCCATTAGCCAGTAGAATAAAATCCAAACTTCTCCAACCCACAGCATCTCAGCAGGCATGGCCCCTGCCTGCCACCTCAAAGCCCTTACGGCCTTTCTGTTGCCCAGATGCCCTGGGGCAGCTTTCCATTTGGGACCTTTGCACATGCTGCCCTTTATCTGGGGGACGCTGCCTGCCACCTCTTAACCTGACCTCCTCTGCTGTGACCGGCTCCCTCTGAGCCTGCCATCTTGCTTAAATGTCACCCCGCTCTGAGAGGTCCTGCACGCGTTCTGTCCCTAAAGTGGTCCTCTGTCTCAGCACTCTGTCATGCCTCTCACCAGCGTTCGCCACTGTGGGTTTGTGTGAGGAGCGTTGCTGTCTCCAGCAACTCCTGGAAAATGGCATCCTGGCTTGTTCATGTATTGTTTGTGCGTGCAGAGGACTCCCCACTTCCTCCTCTCAGATCCCCTTCCCCCTGCCCCTCCTCTCCCCTCAGCCTCATCAATGTGAAGCTTTTGTGTGTTATCAGATCAGCCAGACTGAACAAAATGAACACGACCTTGCCTCCATGTGGTCCTCGGGTACACTATTAATTATGGCTAGATCTTCTCCAGCCCTACTTGGCTCTACCCTGGAGTTGCCTCCTCCAGGAGGTGAGGTGGGTAGAAGTTCCCATGTCTGGCCTGAAAGATAATACCATGGTAACCATGGTTCACTCTCTAGCCATCCTTTAACTAGACTAAGAAATAAAAACAAAGTCTCATTTGCAATGAAGCCAAAATCATAAACTTATAGATTTCTGAGGAATGAACCCAAGAAGTATGTAGAGAAGACAACTAACAAAGAAGAAAAGCACACAGTTATCCCCGTGTTCCCAACTGGGTACACTGAGTAACAAGGATGTCCATTCTCCGTAATAGCAAGTGTGGCCAATTCCAATTCCAGTCTCACTGGGAGGTTGGTACCATCAAGTTCATCTCGTAGAGTTAATTGGAGACATACCTGAATGAATTAGGGGAAGAAGATGAAGGGGACCTCTTCATGTTGGAATACCAAAATATGAGGTTGTGGGAAGCTGCAAGGATGCTGAAGAGCCGTGTTCCTGGTTCCCAGGGAACAGCAACCAGCACAGGAAAGGAGTGCTCACCTAAACAGCAGTCTCCGTTGGGGCAGGTCAAATAGCCAGGGAACCCAGAGTGTTTGCTTATGAGTCTGTCTTCTTGAGCCCCATCTGAACAGGCAAGCATGTCCTGAGCATGGGCCCACAGTAGGAAAGAAGGTCGGCCCCACCCCCTCAAAAACCATCCCCAGGCTGGAGAGGCAGAAAACAAATGAGCACACTAAGTATGTATCGATTAGTGCTAAGGAGGAAGTAAACAAGGCTTCAATGTCTAAAATACAGAGGAGGCCACTTCCGATGGGCACTGGGATAAGTTACTGCTGAGTAAATAATATGATAATGATAAATATTAATAGTGTCCATCTCAAAGCATGAAACTGAAAGCTCTAGGAAAATATTGCAGTTGGGATTTTTTTTAGTAATTTCTTGTTTATTGTTTGAGGATGTCATACGTGCATATAATGTATTTTGATCAAATCCTCCCCGTTCCCTCCTTCCCAGCTCCTGTCCCCTACCAGCACTTTTCCTTCCCAGCATGTGTGCTCTGTGTGTGTGTGTGTGTGTGTGTGTGTGTGTGTGTGTGTGTGTTTTACCTACTGAGTCCACTTGCCAGTGCCTGTATATGAATGGCCGTAGGACCATCTCCTGGATCATAGCCTCTCAGGGACCACATGCCTGACGAAACTGACTGTCCCTCCCCCAGCAGCTGTCAATGACCAGTAGCTCCTCTACTAGGCGTTGGACTCCATGAATGCCCCATCCAGGGCCAAACTCTACAGGTCTTGGACATGGAGTCATAGCTTCTATGAGTACTCATGTGCAATGGCACTCTGATGCCCAGCAAACAGTTTCCTTTCTACTCCTGGCTGTCACCTTCCTCCCATCGCCCTAAGTGTTTGTTTTTTTTTTAATGTACTGCATTTATTCATTTACTTATTTACGTTTGCTTATCTGCACATGCGCAGCAGCATGCATGTGGGGAATTGTCTGTCCCCATCATGTAAATCCCAGGGATTGAACTCAGGTCACCAGGCTTGACTACAAGGACCTATATCCACTGAGCCTCGTGCCAGTCCTGTAATTTGGATCTTGAATCATGGTAGAGAAGCTTGCCCTGGTATAACATGATGCTCTGTGTCCTTAAAGGAAAAGATTAACATATTTGAGTTACTTCTCTACTGATGTAGACACCATAAACAAAATTTAAAGTGAAAAAGGCTACCAGACACTAGGAGATAATACTAGCATTGAAAAACATATCCCACAACAGGAGCCAATTTAGGTAAAAATAACAAATAAAGAGCTTGGTATGCAAACAGAATTTTTAAAGATAAGGAGCCCAATTAAGATGGATAAAAGAATAGGAAGAGATAAAAATGTCCCCAAATTGTATTCAGAGGTTTTCAACGTTATATAAAATACTAAATTATCTAAATTCAAAATGCCAGTGAGGTTCCATTTTGGTCTAGCAGATGGGAGGGTATTTTAATGTAGAATATATTTGCAACACTGTAATATCTGGTGTTGAAGAGGTGGAGTTTTCAGAGAATAGTAAAACTCAATGCTCTTTGGAGGGAGCTGAGATTGACAGTGTCACATGACAGGTAACTTAACAACATTTATTAGGGAAAAACTTAGATCTCTTCTATTCCCCACCACAAACAATTATTTCTACAAGTTTACCAAAACATTAGCAAAATAGGAAAAGTCCCACCAATATAGACATGTTCCTTGCAGTTTGATGAGAAATTGGGAAACAGATTGTCCATTTCTATAGAAAAAAAATTAAGTAGTTATATATGCCTACAGTAAATGATTAAAGAAAGACAGTGGCCTAAAACCGGGGTTGCGACCCAGTGGATAGAGTGCTCTCCTAGCATGAATGCAGCCGTGGGTTGGATTTCAGCACCGCACACAACTGGGTGTGGTGGTGCACACCTGCCACCGCAGCACTGCAGAGGTGAAGGCAGGAAGGTTAGAAGTTCTGAGTCGTCCTCAGCTACATAGTGAGTTCAAAGCTAGCCTGTCTAAAAAGAGGCTTGCAGGGGGGTAAGAAAGGGGGAGGAAGAGAGGCCTCAAGCTACGTTAGATACAAACCCATGTTGGGGGCAACAATATGTGTATGTGCGCACTGAGAAAAGTCTAGAAGCATATGTATAATAGTAAGTGGGAAACTCTGGAGAGTCGGATGATGGTAAGAGAGAGGCTTCAGAATTTCAAAGCATCTGTCTGCTGTTTGCTTTTCTGCCTTGCATGTGTCTCATTTTTATAATTTAAAAAGATATATTTTAAAGCAATTGCAGTGAGTGAGGAGAAAAATGACAACAGAAGAAATCAGTGACATCCGTGTGAAGTCTGGGGGTTCATTCATAATAATAATGTGCCAGGGTTGGTTTTGTAGCTGTGACAGATGTGCCATGGGTGTAGATGGTGGAACTCAGTGAGGGTCTACAGGAATCCATTATCTCTGAGTGTATCCCCAAAGTGTAAGGAAATGGATTCATAGAGTCACGTCACCCAGGTTTGTAGCCATAGTAACCTCAGCTGCTCAACCCCTTTGGGTCAGGGATGAATTGAGGCTCCTAGCAGGCTCTGAGAGTCTGGTGTGGTGTGCGCCTCCATAGAGACAGAGGCCCCTGCGTGGTCTACATCAATTTACAGGGATTCACTAAGCCTGTCTGTAGCTAACAGCTTCAGTGTTCTGCTCTGAGAAACCCAGATATAGACTTACCCTAGCTCCCCCTGCAGCTGGTCAGCCTCTGAGATGCCCCACAGTTCTCCTTGCCTGTGCCTTTTTAAAAAGTGTGTGTGCATGTACGTGTGCGTGTGTGTGTGCGCATGTCATGGCACATACAAAAGGTCAGAGGAGACTCTCCGTCCACTAATGAGTCCCAGAGATGGCGCTCAGGTCTTCGGGCATGGTGGCAAGCACCTTTATCTCCTGAACCTATCTCACTAGCATCCTCAACTTTTTAAAAAGAATTCATACCCTTTCTTGCCCCAATCCCCTCTCAATCTAGAATTATAAGGAACAACACTCAGGAGCCTGGTCTGTGGGGAATTAAGAGGAGAAATGAAGTGTGGCCATGCTGACGTGCACAAACCCCGCCCCCCACGCCCTCTCACCCTTCTCCCCACAACTAGTGGTCCCAGTAGATGGAGCCAGCCAATTGGAAGCATGAGGATGCTTCCAGATGATGCCTCTCCTCCTCCCTGTCAGTCCTCCTGGGCGGTGACCTCCCCTGACCGGAAGTTCTTGGGAAGAAAGTGACAGAACATGGAGTGACCACCTGTCTCTTCTCTGTCCAGGCTCCATTTCCTTGTGTTTGACACAGAAGAGGTCCACGATGTGCTACGCATCTGGGATGGGCCTGTGGAAAGTGGGGTTCTCCTCAAGGAGCTGAGTGGCCCGATGCTTCCCAAGGACCTGCACAGCACCTTCAACTCAGTTGTTCTGCAGTTCAGCACGGACTTCTTCACCAGCAAGCAGGGCTTTGCCATTCAGTTCTCAGGTACGTGCTGGCCCGCTGCCAGCGCCTTTAAGCCCCTCCTCCCTTCCATCTCTCCAGCCTTGGAAAGATATTATTGGCATCCGCTATGTATCTGGTTCGTGGTTTATTCAAATATCCGTGCTAGAGAGACAAGAAAATAGCTTAGTCAGTAAAGTGTTTGTCATACAGGCATGAAGACATAAGTTTGAACCCTGGAATTGTTTAAAAAAAAAAAAAAGCCAGGGAAGGTAGACTACACTTGTCATCCAATCTGGATACCTGAGACACACTGGCCAGATGATCTAAACAAGTTGGTATGTTTCACGCCAATGAGAGACTCTGCCTAAAAAAAAAAAAAAAAAAAAAAATAGCTCCCCACGAACAAAGAATAAATAATGCTAGAGGTTAGTCTCTGACCTCCACAGGTACACACAGACACACACACACACACACACACACACACACAGCACATAGGCATGTCCATGTGCTCCTGAGTGCACACAAAAACGTTTCCATGCATGCTGAACTTACTTGGGTAGGGAAAGCAGACAGACTGAGAGACACTTAGGTTCTGACTGAGAAGCGTATGAGTGGAGAAACCCATGCTGCTGAGGTCACCGTGAGCATCAAGGAAAATGTTCTAGAACATGTGTTATCCACACTCATGCCTGAAGAATGAATAGAAGTAACTCAGGTAAAGAAAGCGTCTGAAGGATGAACTGGTCAATGCCATGGAAAGATATCACCAAGCTGGACCTTAGAGGCCTGCGGACCCCAGTGAGGAGGAGGGGAGAAAATAGCACATCCTGAGTGCAAAGAACGGTTCAAGAAAACAGTGGGCTCTGGAAGTAGAAAGTGGTTCCTTGGGAACAGAGGGACGTGACGAAGAAAGACACCGTGCGCAGTGGCATGGGGCGTGGTTCTGAAAGTGCTGACGCCACGTGCTGCATGCTCCGGGTCTTTCTTGAGCGCAGGTCTTAGTAAGCACCAGAAGCCAAGCGTGAAAGTGGTCTTAGTACTCTCAATTCACTAAGTGTGCCCTACAGTGGCCAGTTACAGAGGCCCACGGCAAAGAGCGATGCTCAGACGCTCAGGTCCCAAGTTGACTAGTCTGCCCAGAGCTCAGGATCTCTGGACTTTCTGTTTCTCAAGTTTCTGAGCAACTGAGTCCTCCTTGGTTTGCGCCAAGGTTTATCATATGGCAACTGTCATCCTCGTTACCATCCCCTCAGGCCACTCTGCAGGGCAGGATGTGTGTGTGAGTGTCACCACACTCCCTCCTAGCTAGATCGGCCCCAGGTACCTATGAGACTGCAGCAAGATGTCAAATCCTACTCCCGGCTCGTTCCTACATCTTTCTTCTCTGTGGAAATGAGCGTTTACCAGCATATGTGTGTTTGGGGGTGGGGGGCTCTCCACGATCTGGGTAGGTTTCTGGTAGCTCCCACTTTCCATCATATAACTGACCCTCCATATCTGAAGTTCTGTATCCGTGAATTTAACCAATCCCAGACCAAAAATTTGGGGGGAAATCACATCTGTACTGAATATGTGCAGATGTTTTTCTTACAATTATTTCCAATCAATATAGTATAATAGTTATTTGCATATCATGTATTAGATATTAGAGATAATCTACAGATGGTTTAAAATACATGAGGAGACCACATGGGTTATATGCAAGAACTGCACCATTTTCACACAAGGGACTTAAGCATCATGGATTTGAGTATCCATGGTTGGGAGGATGCCTGGACCAAGTCCCTCCAGGATACTGAGGGACACCAGGAGCTAGTAACTTGTCCTCATAACATATGTGCAGTCTTCTGGCCTGGCATTTCCAATCTATTCTTGAACTTCGATGGAATATTAATTGGTAGTGAAAAAAAAACAAATGTGCAGGATCCAGCCATGTTAGAAAGAGGCTGGGTGGAGGCAAACCTAAGCAGATTATCTCAAATGCTAATGCGGCTCCTGAGAGCTTTTGGTATGCTCACGCTCATAAATTCAAAACGTGTTTGGTAGGTCACACTTTCCGAACGTATTTGACCATGAATGACTTTTTTTGAGGCCATCTCAGGAGACTGGCATCTCATGGAGCAAACGTTAGCAACTGCTGGAATGAGCAACAGAAGCAATGGAAGGTTCCCAGCATACAGAGAGGAGAATGCGAAAGAGACTCCCGGGCACTCTCTCTGGGAAGAGACAGCATGAATAATTAAAGCACATGTGCCTTTGCTCTGACTATGCCCAAACTGGCAGAGACGGCTTAAAACAAAACGACAAAAAAGCCCACCGTTCCAGAGGAGTCTCCCACAGATTTGCATCATCTGACCTCTTCTTCATCCTAGTTGTAGCCACACAGAACGGTCCCCAGGCACCCTCTTCCAGCTAAGCCTCACTCACACAGCTTTATTGTGCATTGCTCAGCTTGCAAAAGTCAGTCATCCTTCAGGGTTTGCTTCAGATGCCGCTGCATCCTGATCTCCCTGTTCTGAAGTTGTTGCTGCAGCCTCTGGCACCCCCCAAGCAGCTCACTTCTGTTTCTCTAGCACCAACCAATGCCAGCCCTCCTGCCCGTCTTGTGGTGGCACCTCCTTGGCATCACACATCATTCTTAAAGTATGAAGGCTAATGCCAGACCTCTCAGGCTCCCTGCATGTATGCAGCAGGTGTTCCAATGCATGAAGTCATGAGCAGATGAATGGAGGGGTTCCCCAACACCAGGGTTTCCTTAGGCAATCTTATGCTGATCGAAGTAATTCCAGCTACATAGCCTGGGCTCCAAAAAGACAGTGACAACCTGGCCACAGTGCTCTGGGCATACCCACGGTTCCGGAAAGGTCACCTTACCTGTTGCTGTCATCAGTTAGCAAATACCAGAACTCCCCTTGGGAGAGGGAATGGCTTACCACACGTGAACTTGCTAGTGCGTGTTTGATGAGGGATTGGGCAGAAATGCCAGGGATGATTAGCACAAGCTTGGCTTTATTAAGTAAACATGACTGTGTAGCATCTAACATCCTGTCAGTACCTGGAGGATCTAGCCTTTCCCTGGAGGCTTTGGCAAGCTGCTCAAATCCAGGAGCACTCAACAGAGAAAATGAGAATCACAAGAGGTGAGCGGGCAGCAGGATCTCAGCCATCTACAGAGCAGGTAGCAGCTAAGCTCCCCCACTACGTCATCTCTTAGAGTTTTTACAGAAACACGATGCCACCATTATCAATCCATGTTGACCATACAGGCAGTGTGGTTTCTCATACAAGGTCATGTAGTTACTAAGTAGCAGAGCCTGGATCCAAACCCATGTGTCCGATTCCCAAACTGAATGCTTAATCATTGCATTTCTGTTGCCTACCATACAAATAACCTTTCCGAGTGTGGCCAGAACTGCAAACTGTTTTTCTCCCAGGCAATCATTTACATGTATAAAGCACCCCATGACCCTGGGGATGAAAGCTAAGTCTGTTTTTAATTGGGAAGGCAGACGACGACGATTCTTATTTGACTTTCTAAACAAGTTCAGCGAGTGTCAAACGGCAATGATCTGTTCGTTCATTCATTCATTTATCCAGCAAATATTTACTAAGCACTATCGTGTGCTGAGTACTGAGTACCTTGGGGATCCAGGGATGAGCAGAATTGTCTCTGTTGGCAGAGAGATGCCCAAGTGATAGACAAGGAAAAGGCAAACAAGTATATTAGCCAGATTGTTACAGATTGTGCTGGGACAAGAACTGAACAGGATAGCCTGATGAAAATGATGGGGAGGGTTAAAGGTGAGCCCAGAAAAGGGGATGAAGGAGGCCTGTCTAAAAAGTGGTAGATAGATAGATAGATAGATGATAGATAGATAGATAGATAGATAGATAGATAGATAGATAGATAGACAGATAGATAGACAGACAGATATAGAATGTCAAGGTGGAGCTGCCATAGAAGACTTGCTATAGGGTCATTCCAGGCAGAAGGACCAGCAGGTGTGCAAGGTCCTGTGAATAGGAAGTGGTGGGGGTGAGGGGACTCTGTGGGAAGATTTTAGGAATATGGCTGGAACATAATGATGGGACACCATCAAAGGCGAATGAAACAAAGGAACGGTTTTAGAATGCCTCCTCAGAAGTGGGGGGACTTGAGATAGGCTGCCACCCAGGCATGGCAGCACAAGGCTGTAATCCTAGCCACCCAAGAGGCAGAGGCAGTAAGAGGACAAATTCAAGGATCACCTGCATGACTTAGTGAGATCCTGGCTCAAAATGTAAAATGCTCACAACAGAAAAGTGGGAAAGCACTTGCCTAGCATGAAGAGGCCTGAGGTTCAACTCTTCGGTCATTTTTTTTCAATAGGGGAGGAGGGTGGGATAGAAAAGAAGGAGGGAAGGAGGAATAAATGAATGAAGCAACAAAGGGAGGGAGACATGAAAAGAGAAAAGGAGGGAAGCTAAGACGCCATACAGTGGGCTTCAGTGGCGCTTTCCGTTGAAGACTACAGTCCTTCAGACTTTGTAGTCCACATGGCTTGCTGTTCCAGTTCACTGTCTTCCTTCAAAGCATGAAAGCAGGGGTGGACACCATGGAAACAAATGGCCATTGCTCATGTTTCAATAAAACTTTATTTGTGGAAATAAGTACAGAGGCAGATTTGCCTGTGGGCTGTAGTTTGTCAAATGCTGCCTTTGGTGTTGTGGAATCAAAGTTAGCCTGCCACGCCTTGTATTGAGTGACACTGGTGCCAGGTTCCCTGGGTTGTCACTCATTGGTCGTTTCTACTGAAGTGTTCCTGGTAGGAAAACGGAATGGTTGCATCTCCCTGGGGGTTGGAAGGCATAGCCAGCGGAGAATCTATTTGAGACTTCATGTTTTCATGTAAAAGCCGATGTGAATTGTATATTCAATGCCAAAACAGATTCTTCTGTGTGAATGTAAAATGAAATTACCCAACTGTGGGATAGGGAGCTGTAAGTGAATCACAGGGTCTCCAGAAACTTCCTGCCCCTACGATCTGCAGAGTGCATGCTACGGGGACAGGTCCTGCCATCTACTTTGGGCTGGGGAGGCAGCCAGGGTATGTTGGCTGCCTCCCAGTTCTTTCTCTGCCTTCTGTTACGACACCATCTCTGCTGCGCTTTCTCGGGCCACATTTGCCCATTCATTCATTCATTCATTCATTCCTTTATTAGTTTATTCCTTCCTTCTACCCTTCAGTTCACTGCTTGCTTCATAAACACTACTACCCCCTTTAGGACTTGTTTAAGTACCAGATCACAAACATCTCCTAAGTCACTGAGTTTTTTTGTTTTGTTTTGTTTTTGTTTTGTTTTGTTTTGTTTTGCTTATATGTATGTGTATGTGTGTGGTGTGTACATGTAAATGCATGTTCTCATAGATGGATGAACATGCATGTCTTACTTGGAATGGAGGCCAGAGTTTGATGTTGGATGTTGTCTTAGTGTTTCTATTGCTGTGAAGAGACATCATGACCACAGCAACTCTTATAAAGGAAAGCATTTAATTGGGGCTGGCTTACAGTTTCAGAGGTTTAGTCTGTTATCATCATGGTTGGAAGCATGGTGGCAGGCAGGCAGACATGGTGCTGGAAAGGTAGCTGAGAATTCTGCATCTTGATCCACAGGCAATAGGAAGTGAACTGTCATACAGGGTAGGGCTTGAGCATATGTAAGACCTCAAAGTCTGCCTCCACAGTGACACACTTCCTCCAACAAGGCCACACCTACTCCCACAAGACCACTCTCCTAATAGTGCCACTCCCTATGGGCCAAAGTTCAAACACAGGAGTCTATGGGGGCCATACCTATTCAAACCACCACAGACCCAGGTGTCTTCCTGGGTCATGCTATGTTTTGTTTACTGAAAATCCTGTACCCAAGGCTCCTGAATTCAGTCAGTGTAGCTAGCCAGCTTGTCTCTGGGATCCCTGGAATCTACTTCCCAAATGCTGGGACTATAGAACAGCTGCCATGTCCACAGAGCTTCTCCAAGGGTTGTCTGGCCTCCAGGCTTTTGTCCCCAAGTCATCTGCCCTGCCCCCTTTCTGAGTTTTGAATGCAGCCAGCCACTTAGCTTGATTTTGAGCTCTGCTCTGCCACTGGCTACAAATATCTGGTGTTTCCCTGAATGTGGTGCAGGTCTAAAGGGTCTGTGGCTGTTTTTACAAAGGGAGAGGCCTGACCTCCACAGAGTCCCAGTGTCCCTCACAGGAAACTACTCAGCACTCTAGCAGGCCAACTCCAAATCCGTCTCAAACCCTTCTGCTTAGTTAGATCTGTAGTATTTAAATGAGATAGCAAAGCTTCATGTAACAATGTTTGTATTTGTAAATAGAATTCATTTCTGCAATCATAACAGCACAACCAGGCTTAAAAAGATATACCTCCTGCTCGATCAGTGGTTCTCAATTTTCCTACTGCTGCGACCCTTTAATATAGTTCCTTGTGGTATGATTGATGACCCCGACCATAAAGTTATTTTCATTGCTACTTCATAACTGTAATTTTGCTACTGTTTTGAATCATAATGTAAATATCTGATACGTGACCCCTGTGAGGGGTCGAGACCCACAGGTTGAGAACCACTTTGCTGGATGAATGCTGGTCACAGTGAGGTATTGGTCCAATGGTGACGGTGATGTCAATGGGACACACCGGTGGCTGCAATGGCAGCACACTGTGGTGGAGGCAGTGACAGGAGGGCCAGGGAGGATGGTGCTGTCGCTACAGCTGGTGCCAGCAGTGTGGGGGGGGGTGACAGTGGTGGTCACTAGCGAGGGCAGTGATAGCCCGCACTGCTGATACACCGTGAGCCTGCCTGGCTGACAGGCAGACACTACATCAGCCCCACTCTTCTGTTTTCTTGCCTCAGTGTCCACAGCCACATCCTGCAATGACCCTGGAGTCCCGCAGAACGGGAGCCGGAGCGGCGACAGCTGGGAGGCCGGTGACTCCACGGTGTTCCAGTGCGACCCAGGCTATGCGCTGCAGGGAAGCGCAGAGATCAGCTGCGTGAAGATCGAGAACAGATTCTTCTGGCAGCCCAGCCCGCCCACATGCATCGGTACAGAGCAGCTGCGGGCTCTGCTCCTCCCTCCAGACTTGGGGTTGTGGGCACCAGGCACCTTCACGCAGGAGGCAGCTGCATTTTGAGCCCGGGGCCAGGAGTTTTAGAACAGAGGAATGGTAGAGAAAACCCAGTTTTCCTACCACACTCACAGGCACACACAGACACGCACGCGCGTGCGCGCATGCACACACACACACACACACACACACACACACACACACGTCCCACTACCAATGTTGCACTTTCAAAAATGATCTCAGAGAGTTGTGAGCCAGGCAGTCCCCTGGTCTCTGGCCCATCTGTCTAGGATGGATGGGTCAGTCACCCCGGGCCAGAAGATAGCAGATTTCCAGAGGCAAAGGAAAGACACTTGTTCCCCCTCTCCTGAGGAATTGCTGACTGGCTGGACTGGGGTTCCTGAGATCTGCCCTTTGTCTTAAAAATCTCCCCATTCAACAGAAGAAGGCTCTTTAAAAAAAGGCTTAAGGTCACGTTGCGTACAAAGGAAGGGGACTCCATAATCCTGCCCCCAGCTACCTGAGACCTGGGTGGGGAGACTTGGAGAGGTGGCCAGGAAAGACAGAAAGAGAGAAGCCAACCCCAGGTGCTCACAAGCCCCAGGTGCTCACAAGCCCCAGGTGCTCATATGCCCCAGGTGCCCACAAGCCCCAGGTGCTCATATGCCCCAGGTGCCCACATGCCCCAGGTGCCCACATGCCCCAGGTGCCCACATGCCCCAGGTGCTCACAAGCCCCAGGTGCCCATGTGCCCCAGGGGTCCACATGTTTGTGGCTCTTTTTCCCACTGGGTGAAATGATGAACTCAGTTGTTGCCTGTGCCCATGGCAGGTGGGTGGCAGGTGGACTCGGAAGAGTAAAGAACCCATGGCCACTGAGTCTGTACATGTGCTGGGCTCACACTAGACATTTGCTTAGATAACCCCATTTAGCTTTTCCCTACAGCTCTCTGAATTTAGCACCATTCCCTCATTATAGCTACAGAAACTGAAATAGACAAATCTGGATATCTTGTCCCAAATTGCAAAGCTAAGAAACACAAGAGCCAAGATTCCTGCCCACGCCAGGCTGAGCACAAAACCTCTCAATTCCCACCACCCATGCTCCATCTCTGCTAAAGACAGATTTAGGGGACTTCCTGTGACCTCTCCCAGCTGTCTTCACACTGGAAGGTTCCGTGGGAATGCCATCCTGATACCTGAGGCCTTCCCTTTACAGGTCCCGGCTCTGGGATCTGGTGCTGAAAGCAGGATGCTGAATCCCTTTCCTTGGTGGAAATGAGGTTAGCTGGGTTCACGAACCAAAGAGGCCCTAAAGCCAGCTCAGTGTTGGGAAGCAGGTTTGTAGGCACAATCAGACTCAGGTGCAGGTAAAGATCTGCCATCCACTGACTCGGACGCCTCGGGGAAATGGTTCAATTCAGCCTGGGGTCCTCACCTGTGAGGGAAAATACACATTTCCTTTGTGGCATTGTAGAGTGACAGCATACCTAGCCCTCACTTCATCAAATGTTGTCTCCTTCCCTATCTGAGCTCAGTTCCCCTCTTTGTTTCCTAGTTCAAATCGGTGGGCTCCCTTCTTCTCCTTAAGCCAGAATCCCATTGGCGGAGCAGGGGGGAGTTCTGCTGGGGAGCATCCAGAAGCCTCCATGGCCCCGTTCAAAGTCCCCTGCCCCCTAAGATTGTGGCCCTCTAGTATGTGTTTCAGAAAAATAAGCCCTGCAGCAGCATGTCCCAGAGAAGATCTGTGCCGGGCTGAGCTGGCGGGCTCCAGTTGGGCACCAAGCAGGGCAGTGAGGTTAATTCAGCTTTCATTGCGCATTCTTCCGCACGCAGCCTCAGGGAGTGTTCCTCGGGCTGCAGAATAAATGTCTTTGCCTCTTCTCACAAACAGATTGGAAATCCCAGTGATAAGCCCCTCATTTCCAGCTCCTTGGCAGTCTGCCACAAGTGGAGCTAGCTGGCCTTGATGGCCCTGCCTTACAGAAGAGAAACAAAGAAAGAAAGCAAATATTTGTCAAGCATCATCTGTGATGGATGTTAGGCTAGCCACGATCACAGTGAAGTCAGCCCAGGAGCTTAGAGCTCTGGTTCTGGATTCTGACACCCTGCGTTCAAGTGTGGCTTCACCGCAACCGTCTGTGTGACCTCACACAATCGGCTTGAACTTTCTATGCCTCTAGTTCCTTTACCTGTGAAACAGGAAATGGGTAGTGTCCTTCCTACACTTAGAAGCATGCCCCCCGCCCCCCATCAACACTGTCCAGTAGAAACCATCATCATCATCATCATCAGAAATAAGGAACTGGAGCCTCGGAGAAGGGGAGAGTATGTCCAAATTCACACAGCTAAAGAGCAACACTGTCCTGTTTCTGTCCCCAGGACTGAGTGACACCAGACCCTTTTACAGCTCTTACTCCTCAGCACACGCCATCTCCCTCCTAACCATCCAGAGCTGTCAGAAGCTGGTTCCTGCCCCAACTTGGCATCGTAGCTTACTGAGTTCCACTGTACCCCCCCCACCTGTCCCTATGAAGCTGTCGGTGACCCAACCCAGGGGTCCCACCTAGGACCTAGCTGGCAGAGTGCAGAGAAGCCCACTCGACTTGCTAAGTGTGAAGCAGATACCTAGGGGTCATCTGGACAAAAACCGTGTCCAAGCTGAGGCCGGGAATCCTGACCCCCTCTGGGGTGATCCAGAGCCCAGCAGAAGAGTCATGGGATTTTAGAAACAGCCACACTCACCCTGAATACAGAAGCCTGAGGGAAACCCCTGACCCGAACTGGCAGAGAAGAGTTGAGGCCATAATCCTGACCCAGAATAGTGGCATCACAGAGACACCCAGAGAATAACCCACACAGGCTGGGGTAAAAGGGCTTCTACATTCCAGCCTGACTAGGGCAGAGCCACTTTTTTTGTGGTGGGATATCACAGTCCACCTTTGTGGTCCTAACCAGCTGGCCCTTGCCCAATCTTGTGCTCAGGCGAAAGTTCAGTAAAGGAGAGAAAACAAGGGGGGTCATCTAGGGGAAAAATCCATGCCAGTGCTTCTCCTGTGGGCCTGGAGTGGGGGACACTATTCTGTCCCAGGACCACCTGCAGTTTGGAGGCCATCCCATACTCCTCCAGAGGAGGAACCAGACTATGGAGCTGGGAAGTGCAGGCTTGAGTCTTAGAATCACAAGGTGAATTAGTTCACCTCTCCAGGCCTCGGTTTCTTCTTTGTGTATAATCCAGCAGAGCACCCTCCGTCCTCACTCCCAGCTCGCTGAGCTGCCAACGAGACTGAGCGAGTGAACAGTTCATCTGAGGAGACATGTCCTGCGCAAGTGTTTCTGGACTCAACGTGGTTCATAGGATGTATCTTTCCATGGAGAAGACACCCTGTTCACGAGTCCTCCGGGCTAACATTCAGCTCTGTTAGGGCCTCTGTGGCCTGACTGGGGACTTTACCTCTTTTAGGCACCCTTGGGGGAGCTGACCAAATTAGCAATGCAACAGCTCAGCTCTGGTACAAGCCAGGAGCCACTCCTTGGCCCCCCCCCTTTCGCCCCCACCCCCACCCCCGCAACCTCGTCACCTGTCTTGGGTCTTCTGGTCGCCTCTTCCAGCTCCCTGCACCATCCACTACTGACCTTGGTAGCACCCTTGGTTTCCAGTTGAAGCATCATCCAGTCTCCACCAGCTTTCAGCTCTTGACTCCTTATGCTGCCAGCCTCTGCTCTGCTCAGCACCCTGTCCCACAGCCTGGCCAGGATGCAGGGAGCTGCTTGAGACCTGCAGAGACTGAAGAAGGCCCCTGGGAAAGTAGCTCCGTGGATCCCTGGCCACCTTCTCCTCCCATCTGTCTAGAAGCCCGTCAGCCTAGAAGAGGGTGGCCACTGTGGACTTGTTAGGGATTGTAGCACACTGGTTCCTGGTGAGGTGCATACTCATCCTTGGGCAAAGAATTCGAGAAGCTGGAAGGCATCTGGGCTCCAAGCAGATGCCAGCAAAACTAGCAGCCAAGGAGAGCAACAGTGCTTGGCAGGCAACCGTGATGGTGTTTTCCGCTCCCCATGATATCCTGTATCACGGAAGATGCAGTGAATACCCATGAGGCTCTCCTGAATTCTGGACACAAGACAGTGGGAAGATGCCAAGTAGTTCATATGCCTGACAGACAACGATGACACCATTTTGACTATGAAACCTCTCCACTAAGCATCACAGACACTCCCCTAGGAAAGACATCACCTCTTTTTATCAAAAAAGGAAAATACACAAGCCCAGAGAGGTTAGGTAATTTCCCTAAGGGCACAGCCAGGAAGAACCAGGTATTTATTGAAAATCATTTATGGAGAGCTGAAGATGCAGCTCAGTTGGTAGACTGATTGCCTAGCACGCACAAAGCCCTGGCTTCAATCCCCAGGATCATGTCAACTCAGGTGCTTGGGAGGTAGAGGCAGGAAGATCAGAAATTCAAAATCATCCTTCACTACAAGGCAAATTAGAGACTAACCTGGGATACACAAGTCCCTGTCTCAACAAGAACAACAACAATAATAACATTGTTATTATTTAATGATGTGAAATATACATAGTATAAAATGACCTATTTGAAGTGACCAGGTAAAGGGACAACCTTACCCTTGCCTTCTCTCCTCAGCTCCTTGTGGGGGAGACCTAACTGGACCATCAGGAGTCATCCTGTCACCGAACTACCCAGAACCCTACCCACCAGGCAAGGAGTGTGACTGGAGGGTGACCGTCTCTCCGGACTACGTCATCGCCCTGGTATTTAACATGTATGTACCTTTCCCAGGGTGGGAGACCAAGGGTTTGGAGAAGCTAGGGGGTTGAGGACCTGGGTGCTCAGGTGAGTACTCATAGGTGTATGGCAGAGTTCTCAGATCCAGGGGTGAGACAGAGATGGAGACAGAGGTGGAGATGGACAGGGTGCCAGCATTAGCATTGGCTGTCTTCTCTGTACCAGGCCCCGTGTCTACAGAATCCTTGCAAAAGTTTCTGAAGCAGCTAACATTCTTTCTCTTATACTTCTGAAGCTACTAAAATCAGAAAAGAGCCCCACCTGGGTCCCCTTCCCCCTCTGCGTGGCTCTCTCTCCAGGGCTTCCCTCCATCCTGATGCCTTTCAGGTCTTCATGGCCTTTCCACCGAACCCCCACACTCCCACCCTCACTCCATTCACAAGCAAGTCTCCAGAGATCTGCTCTATCTCCTCCCTGCTTCCTCCCTCCAGGGGCACCCCCTGGGCCACTAAAGCCTGGCTGCTGCCCCAACAGTCCCATTAGGGACACTTCTGATTAAAAAACAAAAACAAAAAAACTCCAGCATGAGCTGGGGAGAGGGCTCGGTCAGTGTTTGCCATACAAGCCTAAGACTCTGACTTTCAAAGGCCAGGCATGATGGTACATGCTTGTAATCTCAGCACTGGGGAGGCAGAGATAGGTAGCTCCCTGGGGCTCCCAGCCTAGCCTACTTGGCAAGCTCCAGGCTAGTGAGAAATTCTGTCTCAAAAAAACAAGGTGAACAACCCTTTGAGGAACAATGCCCAAAGTTGACCTCTGTATGTGTGTACACATGCCAGCAAACTCCCACATGTCTTCTCTCTTTGCCCTGACCTGAGTCTTTATCTTCCATCACAGTGATGTCCTAGTCTTCATATTGGCCACTCTGCCCCATCTAGCCTTCCAAGGTACTCTCTCTTAAAAGTAAAGAAACAAAGAGGCCCCTTATCTGTCCATCCTTTAGCAAATCCATCCTGCTTGTAAATCAGTCTGAATTTCTGAGTTTGGCTCCTGCAATCTGGCACACACCCACCTCTCCAAGCAGGCCACCATCCATCCTGTGATGGGAGCTCCAGCCACACTGAATACCTAGTGGTTTCCTGAGTCTCAAAGATTGTCCCATGCCCTGTAGCCTCACCTCTGCTGCTGCCTCCCAGTGACTTACTTTATCCCCCCACACACACACACACACCGTGTCCCACTGTTGAGACTCATCGCTTTCCCCAGAATAATCTCAGGCTGGACCACCATGAAAGCCTGAGTGACTCCCTCCCTGGAGACTGTACACTTTATGGACATTATGTTATATACTCCTAGCTGTTCTGTACAGTCAGCCTCAATGTGAAACTGTCTTAAAACCACAGAAAAAAATACCAGGCCATTCCACAATTTGTGACCGAGACAGACTCAGCCAGAGCCTTTCCCTGAAGGCTTTCGAAAGAATGGATGGTTTTCCAGGGCAAGAAGACCATGCCACCCAGAAATAGGAGACAATCCTGCAGTCCACACCAGTGTGGGAAGATTCCAAGTAGAGAGGACACACATCTGCTTCCTAAACTCCCACTCTGTTTCCCTGCTCACCTCCCCCTCTTTGTTCCAGCCTGGTTGAGGCCCCCTCTCTACACTGCATGTCTTAGCTAAAGGGTAGAAGGACCCCTCCATTCTCAGTCCAACCAAACGGTACCTCTCAGTGTCCCCGCCCATTCCTGGGCATCGTGCCTCTGCATCAGAAATCTGTTTTCTGAAAATACATTTGCTTCTCTATTATTTTCATCTTTTTCCACTTGACTTAGTATAAATTGCCTTTATCAGACGCGTGCTTGAGAGCAGAATCGCACATCGGAGAACAGGCCCACATTAAGAATTATCGGATAGACCACACGGAGTCCCAAGGCGGGGACTTACACACAGTTAACACAACACCCCAGCAGGACATGAGGGGTGCTAAGACCCCACTCCCCTCTGTCATTTTCCACGATGTTCACTCTCGGCAGATGTGTCCAGCCTGCAGCCTGTGGGCCTCATGTGTCCCACGAAAGCTACAAATATGGCCTGACAAATTTGTAGATGACAGCAATCATGTCACAATATCAAAAGCTAAGATGCCCCTGCTAGGCACGCTAGGGGGATAAATTACATTCATGAACTCCAGTTCTCAATTTGTTAAACTAAGAAAGATTTTTAGGGTGGCTTTTCATCCCACACTAGGTCAGGATAGCTCAGAGAGAGACATCTAAAGGTGATGCTAGGACCCAAGTGGCAGCAGATACTGAAGAACCCCATGGCTGGCACGAGATGGAGAGGGGAAACTAGGCTTTTCATGGCAGCAGGTCCCTGCTGGAGATGGCTCCCTGGGTAGCTCTTACCAAAGTCAGTGCAAACCAGCATGGCAGCAGAGCCCCTGAGTCTGGTAAGAGCTCTGGGTTCAGAGCTGCCGGTTTCTCCCCTTCATGTCCGGAGTTGGCAGCTTGCTTTCCCTCCTGCGTGAGCAGAACCTGAGGTCTTTGGCTACAGAATTGAGAGCACTCATTGACCAGAATCTGCCATCTGTGCCCCAAAACCACATCCAGTATCATCTCTCCCGACTGGAAAGTCACCGGGCTTCTCTTCCTCCTCAGTCTTCAGGGGCGGGATGATGGGCTTGCTTCCCCAGCGAAAGCCTCTTTGACCTTCCTGGGGTGGGGATGGGCTGTTTTTGTTCTCCAGATTTAACTTGGAGCCTGGCTATGATTTTCTTCACATCTATGATGGACGGGACTCTCTCAGCCCTCTCATAGGAAGCTTCTATGGCTCACAGCTCCCAAGCCGTATTGAAAGCAGCAGCAACAGTCTCTTCCTGGCCTTCCGCAGTGATGCATCTGTCAGCAATGCCGGCTTTGTTATTGACTACACAGGTAAGGGCCTGGTGCTAGAGAGTCCCAAGGGTAGGGCCAGCCGGCCTAACAAAGGAAGAGCAACGTGGTACAGAAGGAGGGAGATAGGCTAGACCACAGGGAGCCTGCAGGTCTCTTCCTGCAGGCTTTGCAGGAAGATTGTCTTCCTGTGATTGTCTTCCCTGTGATCCCGCCCCTGGGTGACTTAGTCTCACGTATTCACATACCCCAGGGCTAAGAGAGTATGGTAGTAGCAGGTTTGGGGCATCCTGCTTCTGTCTTCAAATCACCATTTCTCTCTCCCCCTCTCTATAAGGGTCATTTCTAACTCTACTTTAGCCTTGTAGTTTTCCTTGATAGCCATCAGCTGACACCTTCCTGGGTATTCCCCTACACTGCAGGGGTTCATGCTGAATCTCAGTCTTCCTCTAGACCCCAGCCAGAGCCTCCACCATCTTGGGAAACTGACCGTGATCTACTCCATCTTCTGTTTCTACAACAGATACCCAAGGCTTAGTACTTTTAAAGAAAAAAGTTTATGGCTCATAGTTTTAGGCTGAAAGCCCAAGATTGGGTCAGGCCTTCTGGTGGACCTCTTCTGCGGCCCTGGGGAGTGGGGGCAGAGTAGAGGGAACAGCACCGCAGTGGAGGGAACCCATGCATCAGAGATTACATGGCCAGACAGACATTACATGCTGGAAAAAAATGCAGGAGCCAGGCTTCCTGTTCCTATAACCACCCACTATGACTGAGGTACCCTTAGAATTGCCTTGATCCTTTTCAAAGGCAATGCCCCCCTGACCTGACCCCCCTGCCCCAGGAGATGCCACTTCCTAAAGGTTTCACCAGCACCTCAACATCACTACACTTGGATACCAAGTGTCAACCTTTGGGATGTACATGCAGACCACAGCCGAGCTGTCGCACCCCACATAGACAGGGCAGCCTGTGCAAATCTATAGTCCTCATGCTTGGACGCTGGCACTTTGCCACAGACTGGTTACCATCTGATACATCCTGATGGCATCTTGTTATCCTTCTGACTCTCCAATTCATGTCATCAAATTTTGGAATTAGGCCAGTGGATAATGGAGAGGTCAAAAGGAGTTGATGGGTTATTTTTTTCTTAAAGATAACAAATACTTTAGATAATAAATATTTCCCTGTCATAGGTTCTCAGCTCTGTCTTTGTAGGGCTCAAATAACCACAGACAAGAAGATAAAGGAATGGACATGAGCATGTGTTGAAAACTCACTTGGGGCATGGTGGGGTGCGATGTGGAGACGGCTCAGTCCGTAAAGCATGGGTACACCCAAGGACCTGCGTTTGGATCTCAAGCACCCATATAACAAAAAAAAAAAAAAAACAGGGAGCAAGAGAGACAACCCCATAGGTAAGAACACGTGGCGAGCAAGCATTAAGGATCTCAGTTCAGATCCCAGCATCCAATTTAAAAACCAGGCATGGCTACCCACGCACCTGTGATCAGGGACAGGGACCAGGGACGGGGCGTGCTAAAGCTTGGCTAGATGCTAGCCTAGCTTCAAGATCAACAAGAGACTCTGCCTCAAGGGAATGAAGTGGAAAGTGGTAGGGGCAGACACCAGATGTCTTCTTCTGGTGTATTCCCACACACAAACGTGTACATATGCCACACGCAAATGTGCATACCCACACACAAGTATCTACATATGCCACACTCAAATGTGCATACACCACACACAAGCATGTACATATGCCACACTCAAATGTGCATACACCACACACAAGCATGTACATATGCCACACACAAATGTGCATACACCACACGCACGCATATGTAAGTATTCTAGGCCTGCTTGTCACAGACACTAAGCTCTGCCCCTGGAGGGCTAAAGCAGCCACGGACAAAACAGAAAGAAATGTGCATAACCATGTGTCAATAAACCCTCACAAAAATGGCTGAGGTCCTTGCCTGGCCAAGAGCACAGCTTTCCAGTTAACTGGATTAAGTTCATGTTTGTTACTCAGCAATTGGGTGACTTTAGGTAGGTTCCTTAACCTCTCAAAATCCCCAACTTCTTCATTCATAAAATAATGGCAGGAAAATTCCTTCACAGCGAAGCTACAAAGCTCAATGATCCTGTTCATTGAAGCCGTTGGTACAGTACCTGGCATGTATCAAAAGCCCCATGCTCTTCAGAGTTATTAATAGTCAGGACAGTGTTCTGGGCTCCCAGGCACTCCACATTTTTCTACTCCATTATTCCCCTTTTGACCTTCTCTTCTTCCTTAATTATCCCAGGTGGCGTTACCCAAATCTGAGCTTCACTTCTTCCTTGATTTGTGAACTTGGCAAGTAATTATCTTCTAGAACATTATCTACAACATAGGGCCAAAAAAAACCTTATGTTGCAGAGGGTTAAGATTCAGAGACTCTCTCTCTCTCTCTCTCTCTCTCTCTCTCTCTCTCTCTCTCTCTCTCTCTGTGTGTGTGTGTGTGTGTGTGTGTGTGTGTGTGTGTGTGTGTGTAAATATGTGTGCATCTGGAGGCCAGAGGTCTCCCTCACATTTCATCCTCAAGAGTGCTTTCTACCTCCTTTGAGAGAGAGTCTCTTATTGGTCCATATCTCACCAAGTAGCCAAGGCTACCTTAGCCCAGCGCTGGGATTACAGGCCCACAATCCCACACCCAGAATCTGTATGTGGGTTCTGGGGATTTAACTTGAATCCCATGTTTTAGGGGGGAAAATGTATTGACTGAGCCATGTCCTTAGCCAGCACCCAGACTTTTAACCAGCCCTGACTGGTTGGCCAGCACTTGGACTTTTAACTAGCCCCAACTGGTTGGCCACCATCCAGACTTTTAACCAGCCCCGACTGGTGGACCATTTTGACTATTGTCCCAGGATTTTGCTCTTCGAAAGATCAGGAACGGACCTCATCTGTGAAGACCAGAGAGAAGCTGTTTCTGTTCCACTACTCTGGGCAGCTTGGGTTTTATTTATGACCACGATGGTAATGTTTTAGTCATCCTGTTTTATTATTTACAGCCAAGCGCTGGCCAGCGGCAAATCTGTTTCTGGTCCTCATTCCATCTCTCACTAGCTGAATGGCTTGGGGAACCCATTCTGCTTCTCTGATCACCACATTCTTCACATAGCTCCTGAGTGTGAATGTACCTGGCTCTGCCTGTGGAGGACACAGATGAGGTGACAGATTCGGAAGGGCTTTAAGAATGATACCGTGATATTCCTATGTGTGGGGCTGTCATTGTTATTATTAGTGGGATAACACTCAGGGTGGCAAGCCCATCCTCTTCTGAAATGTGAGGGAATGTGAATACCCAATGTCGGGGTCATCGATGAGGCTTGTGCGTCTGGAGAAAGCCAGCGAAGGAACAACAGGGGGTGACGTCACAGAGGGGATGCTGGAGCAGCACCTGCAGGGCCTGTAGGTCTGGAAGGACTCCTCCAAGGAAAGCAGAAGGTTTTGCTTGTGTTTTCCATCTCCTAGGCCGGGTCTGGCTGCCCAAGAGCCTGGGATATGTAGGTCTTACCTGGTGCCTGGGGACTGTCAGTCAATCTGGGTTCCATCATGGAAATTGGAAGGGGAAATGGAAAGCAGGAACCACAGCTGATTCGGACTCTGTGTGAGCTTGGTTCCATTTCTTAATTTCAAATATGATTTGACTCATTATGAATTTATGATCACAGTTCAGCATATCTCTGATATTGGAATGTGGGTCACCCAGTGGCCATTTATAGTCTAGCCAGAGCCTCAGGCATAAGGAAAGGCCAGATTTGATGCAGGGGTCAGAGTGATGTACCACAGGTCACACAGTATGCTGAGGAGGGGCCTTTGCCAGGCAAGTGAAGGTTCTCTGGGTCCAGTGAGTCCCAGCCACACACCCAGGACTGTGCATGCTCAGCTGTTTGGGGAAGACTTGAAGAGCGGGGAAATTAGAAAGGCTCAAATGTAAGAGCTGGATGGACATGACAGGATCATAGACCCTCGGGGTCCTGTCCCATCACTCAGCAGGCTGATTGGCAGCTAAGTGACAGCCTCAAGCAATGACTGCCATGTGTATATGCAGTCTAAAAGGTACCCAGGTGACAGGGACTGCCCTCAGCAAAATTCCTCCTGAGCCATTCATCTCTGAACTCTGGTATCGTCCCTCCTTAGCTCTACTCATTCCGTGTCAGAGCCCGCCTGCCAAGGAGGCTAGCACATTAAGAGCCGCACGGCATTCTCGCCCTAACCAAACCCCGTGGGCCAGTGACAGGTTCCTGGTGCCATTTGGCCTTAGCTGTGTCCTGCCACTGCCTAGCTGACAGTCCTGATGACAAGAATGAGAAAAAGCTTGTCACGGGGAGAGTAAGGGCTGCCTTCCAGGACTGCTTGGGATTTCTCTGGGAAAAAAGACCATAATGCCAGGTCTCCTTCACATACCCAGCACCCAGCTGGTACTCCCAGAACTTAGGAAACACCAAGTGTGGTGCAGAGAGGTGTCAAAAGAGTAAATGACTTGGGTACATGCACAGTTGCCTGCCTGGGAAGACTGTTGTTTTATCTCCGACACAGTGGCTGTACCTAGATCTACTGATATTTTAACTACCGTCTGCAGCACTCCCCACCCCTGTGCCCTGCAGTCACCACCATCCTGCTCAGGTCATGGCCTGGTAGGACTTACGGTCCCACTGGCACCCAGCCCTGCCACTGCTACAAAAATGTAGTTTTTAACTAGGTCTCTGTTGTTCTACTAACCAATAAAGACTCAGGAGTCAGATGTTGGGGTGAAAACCTGTTAGCTCAAAGGGGCCGAGAAGCAACCAGCTGACCTTCCTTTTTGACCTGAGACCCAGCAAGAGAGCACCCCTCCAGCCATCCCAAACCAAAAAGACCTTGAATCTCCATGTCCCTCACTCCTCCTCTATTCATCTTCCTGGTTCCTCCATACTCTCTATGGCTAATTCCTGTCAACTAGTCACTGGCTCCGCCCTCTGATCCAAGGTTGATTGGTTATTAACACAGTCTCAAGGTTTCACAGTGCAATCAAATATCCTGCAACAGAGGACACCTAAGAGTCTTGTGGCCAGACAGAAAACACCATTACTTCAATGAATTGGTGAGCACTTGGTATCCAGTGAAGACCTAGAAACCCATATTGGAGCTTTTGACACCACAGGGGTTTGGGGCATCCAACCAGAGGTGGAGTAAGATTTTTCACCCCCCACCCACTCCCTGATCTGAGTTTAGTGCTCTATATGTGAGCCTGTGGAGCAGACATCAGCTCTACCCTCAGGCCAGCACAGTGGAGGGAAAGATGAAGAGGAGAAAGAGACGATTCCAGATGCTGGGTGTTGCTGGATTTGTGGGTGGAGATAGGAAGTCAAGGAAGCTAGCTTATACCGGCTTGGGGTGAGAGAGGAGCCAGCGGCTGGGCCTGAATACTGATCCCTGCCTTCTCCCAGGATGTGGGCAGTGGCGTAGGTTCACTGCAGGCAGAGCAGTACTTGCTCTCCTTGGGGAAGTCAGCAAAGAGATGAAAAGGAATATCCAAGGTGAAGACTTCACTTCCTCCTCTATAGGTCACAGCAAGAAGGACTGGGGAGGAGAGCATCAGTCCTGAAGACCGTTGCCAGCCTCAAATCTCTAACGAAGTTTAGAGGTGTTTCTAGACACGCAGGGAAATTGACAGGTCATCCCGAGGCCCTCTGTGCTGCTCATAAGTCTCTAATGAACTGTTCCCCGCCCCCAACTCACTCTGTTCGTCTGTCTGGTTTTCCAGAAAACCCAAGAGAGTCATGTTTTGACCCCGGTGCCATCAAGAACGGCACTCGAGTGGGATCTGACCTGAAGCTGGGCTCTTCCATCACCTACTACTGCCACGGAGGCTACGAGGTTGAGGGTGCCTCCACCCTGAGCTGCATCCTGGGGCCTGATGGGAAGCCACTGTGGAACAACCCAAGGCCAGTCTGCACAGGTGAGAACAGCCAGGACCCTAGGGGTCTAAAGGCCAAGGGATGCCTGAGACAGATGGTGGGCAGAATGGTCTGTGGTGGGGGAGGGGAAGCAGAACATGGCCTCCAGGGGACTCCTGTGAAGCAAGCAGGGTCTGACAAGTGGGTTTGCAATGAAGGGGGATGTCACCATCATCCACCCAGTGTCTCAGCCTCTCTGGACAGTCCTCTCCCTTGAGTGTACCTACTCCCATTCAGAGAGATGCTCAACCAAGGCTTGTAGGCCTGCCATCCAGGAACTTCACACCAGGAAAGGGGAGATAAAGGTGACCTTGGGCTGACTCCTGGGGCTGAGGACATTCTGAGTGATGTCTGTAAAGCAGAGTGATGTAAGTAAAGTAAGGTCACAAGGTGGTCTTGTGTTACCACCTGTGTGTCAGAACCCCCAGAGCATGGGGGCCACCCCAATTGAAAAAGAATAAGTGGGCAAGGCTAGCACCAAGGACGGGAACAGGAGGTAGCTTGGCTGAGTGTGCCCCAGAAGGTAAATGTAGGAAGAGAATCTTCAGCCTCCTGCTCAGTAAACGCCAGGGCCTTCATCCGTCAGCCATGGAGCCAAAGACCACACCCAGGTCCTACATAGATGCATAAGTGTGAAAGTCTTGTGATGTGAGCCCCAAGGGTGTGCCCTCAAGGACCCATGCCAGTGTTAACACCTAGAGGACAAAGGCTGATGTGTGTCCTTAGGTGGATTTCAGGCTGGGGACAAGGTGTCCTTGGCCTGGGCAGGGCCAGAGGCTCGGGCTGGGAGAAGGGAAGATGAGCAGCTGTTAGGAAGTCGCCAGGTCACCAGGCCCTTCTCCGGCTTCTCTTTCAGCTCCCTGTGGTGGACAGTATGTGGGTTCAGATGGAGTGGTCCTGTCCCCAAACTACCCCCAGAACTACACCAGTGGACAGACCTGCTTGTATTTCGTCACCGTGCCCAAGGACTACGGTAGAGTCTCCTTGGCTTACTTCTGTGTGTTCTGACTCCTCTTACTTCCTTCCAACATGGCAAGCCCTCAGGCTCCTCCAGGTTACCCAATTCCATTGTGAGACCTGGAAGGACAGCCTCAGGCAGGACAGCAGAGTGTGTGGAATACACCAGGAGAGGCTGCCTGGGAGGAAAAAGAAGGCACACACAGGCATGGTGTGTGTTTGGGGAAGGAGGAAGGTGAACTGGTGAAGAGAGCTGATGAAGGCCAGGGGCCCTGAGTCTCCTCAGCACAGATTGAAGGGCTAGAAGGCCTGCAGATCCAGGCCTGCTGGGGGCCTGGCAGAGAGTGGCCTGGGAGCAGGAAGGGACTGGGAACCACATCATTCCAGTCGCCCATCTGAGGCGAATCCAGCAGCTGTAAGTGAGAGGAGCAAGAAACCCATGAGGCAATCGTCTGCCCTAAGAAGTCAGAGAAACTTCCAGATCCCAAGACAGCCAGACTGAAGAAATCAGGACTGTCACCCTGAGCAGCTAGGAAAGCAGGCTACTTCTTCTCAGACATGGATAGGAAGAGCACAGGGCAGAGCCCAGAAGCCTGAGTCATTCAGCAAGCTTTTAGTGCCACCCACCAAGGCCATCTGCTCTGCTGAGGCCTCCGCCACCTAGACGGGAGACACATTCCTGTTCCTGTAACTCCCAGTCTCATCCCCACCGGGAGCTCTGCCCCAGCGCCTGCACCCTGAGCTGTGTGTGCACCTACCACACCCCTCCCACTGAGACAGGAGCTTTAGGCCCACAGGATTCCACTGAGGAAAGTCAGGAAACATTGTCCAGAAAGTCAAGGACCTTTGATAGCTGGCCCCCAATGCTACGCTTCAATTCTCCGTATGATGAGGAGCTCAGTCCTTTGCCGGTAACCCACCCCAAGCCAGCATCACACAGCTGAAACCTGTCCATAGACTCTGGCTGCCAAGGAGTTATGCTCCAGGTAGCTCCTCTCTGCCAGTGAGGCCCACCCTGAGCCCAGGAAGAGTGGCAGACTTTCTCCTCTAGGTAGGAATGTCGTGTCCCCAACTCAGGTGTCGGTGCCGACATCATGCTGCCAGAGACCTCCCTGTGATCCCCTCTCAGAAGTAGTCCCCCTCACCCTGGCCCTGCCACGCTGTCGCATTACCCTAGGAGTTAAATGACACTCTCTGAGAGTTTTGTTTAGTTGCTAAGTGTGTGCTTGGGCGGGAAGAGGTACTGAAATGCAGATCAGAAGAAAGGAGGAACCTGTGTGTCCTGCTCACCTCTGGGGGCTGCAGACCCCCGTTACCAGGGCTGTGCCAAGTTTCCCTTTCCCCACGTTCTTCTGCTCCTCCTCCACCCATAGCCAAGAACTAAGATTACTACCATGGCTGCCACATTCAGCTGAAGATTATTTTGGACCAAGCAGTTAACCCCACGGCCTGAGTCCCTCCCTCTCTGCCCCAGCACACAATATATATGGAACATACATAACATATACACAGAATACACAACTCATGGCCTAAAGAAAATACATACAATATACATGCACACGCAGCCTACACAAACACACACATATCCTACTTCCTATGAGCTGAAGATTGTGAGCCAAACCAGGGATGGGACCTACCTGGCTCTTGCCCACAGTGGGAGTCAGGTGTAGCCAGATGGATGGGAGCTATGCCCACAGTGACCCCACCCCTCAGCACTGATTGACAGAGAGAAAAGGGCTAAGGACATCCCTGCTGTTCCCTGACCAGAGGCCTGAGTTCATGGGGGTCCCTACTCAAATTAACCAGATGGTCCAAAACCCTTAACCTCTGAGCCTATGCTTTTTGGTCTACAAAATATGAATAATTTCTGCAAAAGCCACCGTCAAATAAGACAGTGCACAAACCAGTGTGGTCCCTGGCACCCAGTGGGTACTGGGTGAATGTCATATCCCCTTTTGGGTGAGTAGAGTGGAGAGGCTGTCTGCTCTGTACACTGTTCATACCTCTTATTACCCAAGAACTGGTGTCCAGGGGCTGACCTGGTTGCCTGGGAATTTGAAGAAAAATCCAGGTGATCACAGGCTTCTAAGATCAGGGTAGGGTGGGGTGGGGGGTGGGGGCGTAGAGGGTGGCACCAGAAGCCTTTGCAAGTCCTCAAGTAGCTGCTGCAGCCGTTTTGTAGAAAAGAGTAAGGTTCAGTCTACCTCTACTGGCCTGCCCCTGGGTGCAGGTGTGACCCCTGGGGAGAAGACCAGCCAGGGAGGCCCCTGGTCTGTGTCCCCTGTACCCAGTGTTCTCAGTGTGCTAACCTTGCAGCAGAAAGGGCCCTGTTGCTGGCCCCTGCACCAGCAACCCCCCTAACTTCTCTCCTCCTGGCCCAAGGCCAGCAGATCCCCATCTCCTCCCCACACCCCTCAGCAGCCTGCACAGCCTCTGCACTGACTGCCCTGTCTCCTCCACAGTGGTGTTCGGCCAGTTCGCCTTCTTCCATACAGCCCTCAACGACATAGTGGAGGTCCATGACGGCTACAGCCAGCATTCCCGGCTGCTCAGCTCTCTCTCGGGCTCTCACACAGGTACCCAGGGCCGGGGAGGGATCGGGGTGGGCCAGGGTGGAGGACGGGGGAGGAGTAAGGGGAGGCTGGGCCATCCCAGGACTACTGCCAGGAACGAGGCCCTGGGGGCATCATGGCCAAAGGTGCGCTGTTTCATAGCCTGCTACAGTGTGTCCACGTCAAAGGGCCACACAGAACAGAGGACCCAGGCCCCACCTTTTCTTTTCACTATGGACATGTTGTGTTTTCATTGTAGAAAATTTGGGGCCAAACCAAAATCATCATAAGGGAACATTTTAAATAAACAACACTCCAAACAAATGATTTCCACGGTGTAATGCGTGTCCCTCTACTCTTCAAATCCATGTAGACAGACTTTTCCATATTTTATTGACTAAAACTATATATATATATATATATATATATATATATATATATATATTTCATTGTAATTACTCTCACCATGAATTTTCCTCTGCTGTTATGTATCTTTTTTATAGTTTTAATGCTTAGTAGTTTCTCCTATAGTTATTTAAGATTTATATAACAAATTCTCGAGTGCTGTGCATTTAGCTTGCTTCTGCATTATGAATAATAACTCATTGCATTATGCATATATCTTCATCCATATCCCTGACTGCACCTCAGCATATCTAAGAGTGGCTGAGCTAAAGAATACGGTGAGATCATCAAGGCTTTTTTGTATAGACTGTCAAATAACCCTGATAGAAAGATCTTGCAGCTTTGTTCTCCAAAAGTGAGGTAATTTTTTAAAAAGTTGCAAATTTGAGATATGCAAATAGTTTCGCATTTTCTAATTTGCCTTTTTTATTGCTGGTGAGGTGGCAACCTTTTTAATAATGTCCTAATTGGCCCATGTGTCCTTGTGGCAAACTTGTGTTGATTTTTCTATTAGCCCTCATCATCTTTTTCGTGAAGTAGAAGCCACATGGCTACAGGCAAAACACATTCCACACCAGAGGAGTCTCACAGACTGTGAGAAGCCTTCCCCTCCCTCATTTTGCCGTTTGCCATGTAATTTTCTTCAGGGTGTGTTTTGATATCAGAAAATTGAAATGCCCCTTGATATCAAATAGATCTTTCTTTCATCATTTATGCCTTCGTGTGTACACTCTGTTTTCTGTTTCTTTTCAGTTCTGTCAGTTTGCCTTAATTTCTCTGGATTTTATTTTGACTTTTTATTTGATACAGAGACACAAACCAATTAATCAGTTGTTCTGATATGAATTTTCAAAATGCCAAGTATACATATTCTAATTTTTATGGTGTTTGGATCTTTTTCCTTACTTTTAATCTATTTCTTCCAAGTGTATATTCCTCCGTGTACAGGTTTTGGTTATTACAAAGCTATAATATATACTTGATGTACCATTATAATAACATTTTTCAAAGACTTATTTTTATGTGTGTGGGTGTTCCACCTGCATGTGTGGAAGTACATCACATTGGGGTTGGGGATTTAGCTCAGTGGTAGGGCACTTGCTTAGCAAGCGCAAGGTCCTGAGTTCGGTCCTCAGCTCAAAAAAAAAAGAGAAGTACATCACATGTATACAGTGTCTAAAGAGGCCAGAAGAGGACATCAGATCCCCTAGAACTGGAGTTAGATAGGTTATGAACTGTCATGTAGGTGCTGGGAACTGAACTCAGGTCCTCCACAAGAGCAACAGGTGCTCTTAACTACTGAGCCACCTCTCCAGCCCTGTCATACTACTTTAAAAGGTATGCTTCTGTTCATCTCTGTGGTCATTCTTTGGTTTCTTTCTTTTTTTTTTTTTTTTTTGAGACAGGTTTTTCTACTTAGCCCAGGCTGGCCTCAAAGTTCTCATCCTCCTGACTCCCAGGCATGCAATACCACAACTAGCTATTATGACTTTTTAATTGGCCATTCTTGCTTGTTTGTATCTCCAAATATTATCTAGAAATATGTGGTCAGTTTAAAACATTGCATAGGTCAGGCAGTATAGCTCGGCTGGTAGAGTGCCAGCCTGGCATGCACAAAGGCGGGCGTGTGCAATGCCTAGCACCACATAAACCCAGTGCAACAGTGCAGGTCTGTGATCGCAACAGTTGGGAGGTGGAAACACAAGAATCAGAAGTTCAAGGTCATCCTCAGCTACAAAGCCGGTTCAAGGTCAGCCTGGACCACATAAGACACAGATGCAAAACAAGGGGAAAAAAAACACGTAAGAATTATCTCTAGAATTTCACAAAATGTATTGATTACGTTGGAGAGAGCATCTTTATATTAACACTTGTTCCCAACCGAGAGGGAATATGACATGTCTCTCCATTTATCTGTTGGAAACTTTGGGGGTCAGGCTGCCACAGGCTGTTTGTTTCGTTCAAACAGCGGCGATTTGTCGCTGTTCTTACCTTTACTCCCAGCTATCTCCTGGAGGTTTTTAGCTGTCTTTATTGCTCTCTTATTATAAATGGGTCCTTTTGGCTCCCTTTGTGTTTTCTAGCCAGTCTTTGCTAATCAATTCTAAGACTGGCATTCAGAGTGCACTCCTCTTATAAACCCATTGAACCGTCCTCAATAGTGCTAATATCACAGACTAATTCTCAGCTGCTGGGTGAGAGGCTCCATCATTTGCAAATAAATTTGCTTCATTGTTTTATTTCCCCCGCCTCAGTCGGTTTTCTTTGATTTCCTCCCGTGGTTCCTGTTCTATCCAGGTATATTATTTTAATTTCAATGCTAATATTTTATCTTTTGGTAAAATTCATTTCGTAATTTCTCTTCACTTAAGCAATGTCATTTGTGTACTCTGCGAGGATAGTTTTGTTAATGCCCCTGGCTCCGGGGCGTATGTCCCCCGTCTCTGGAGTGCTGTGCACTGTGTTCACGGTCCCCTTCTCTGATTAGCTGTGCCAGAGGTTTCTGGGGTTCTGTTGCTTTGGGAAATTCTTATTGCTCCGATTGATCAGTACTTCTGTGGAGTTTGTTACCTTCTAATTAGCCATTGCTTTTATTTCCTGAATTCTCTCCTCTGTTCCTTCTCCAAATTACTGTGTTCTTCCCATCCTGCCTTCCTGGGTGGAGAGCAAGCGTTGTTTGTACCTTTCCCTGTACAAGACCATGCATGTTTACAACAGTGTGCTCAGTTTGAACATGCTTACAGCAGTATACTAATCTGGGCTCTTTGTCATTCATTTTGATACACACTGTCCGATATATACTATATACTTTAACATATGGTACTCTCTTGCCCAAGAGTTAAGAATGTCTCTTCTGGGGCTAAAGAGATGGCTCCATAGTTTAGATTTCTTGTTGCTCTTGATGAGGACCCAGGTTCAATTCCCAGCACCTACATGTTTTCTCACAACCATCTGTAACTCCAGATCCAGGAAACTGGATACCATCTTCTGACTTCCATAGGCACAAGGCGCACATATATACATGCAGATGAAAAAATTATACGTATAAAATAAATCTAAAAATCCCTTTGAATTAAAAGAAGAAAAGACTATCTCTTCTGGGCTGGGAGATGGCTCTGTGGGTAAGAGCACTTGCTGCTCAATCATGAGGACCTGAGCTTGAATACCCAACACCCACATAAAAAGCTGTGTGTGGGTGGCAGTGTGCACACCTGTACCCCAGTGCACCGAGAGTCAAGACAGGAGGAGAGCTGGCTGCTGAGCTGCAGGTTCAGTGAAAGACCTTGTCTCAAGAAAATTAGACAAGCCAGGTGTGGTGGCGCACGCCTTTAGTCCCGGCACTTGGGAGGCAGAGGCAGTGGATCTCTGTGAGCTTGAGGCCAGCCTGGGCTACAGAGTGAGTACCAAGTTGAGGTACATAGTAAGACCCTGTCTCAAAAAAAAAAAAATCGAGACAGACAGACAAACAGGCAGACGGACGATTACTGTGTTTTTCCTGATCTAACTTTCTGAGCTGAGAGCACTGTTTAGTTTATGACAGAGTTTTGATGATAGACCGTATCATCTAAAAGTGTAGAAGTAAAGGAGCATGATCTACAGATAAGGGTAAATGGGCATGTATTTAGGACTCTGTATGGCAATAGATATAGGTGTACAAAGTCAATAGAAGGAAGGGTGGGGGTGGGAAGAAATGACAGCGGAGAAGAGAAAGGAAGGAATGGAAATGGGAAGAAGGGAAGAGAAGGCGAGGGTGAGGAAGGAAGGAAAGGGGACAGATGAAGGGATGACAAGTAGGAAGCTGAGGACAGAAGGGGAGGAAGGGGAGGGAGGAGGGAGAGGGAGGGAGGAGAGCGGTACTCAAGTCTGATTCCTCACTTAACTGTGACCCCCGTGACTACGGTGTGCTAGGTTGGAGAAAAGCTTCAAGTATTTATTTCAGCATCTTTGCTGTGGCTTTGTATTTGATAGAGCAATGGCTGAGAGAAGTGTGTTAAAACATCTTCCGTGGAAATGGTGGTATCCGGGGTAGGGAAGGGCTTCTTGTATTTCTGACAGCTTCCGTGTTCACTCCTCTCCTCATTCTCTGGGAGTCTTTTCCCTCAGGTGAGATGTTAGTGCTGGTGTCTGCCCGCCTGCTTCGTTCTCCCTGGGGATCGGCTTCCCAGTTGGGAAGGTCCTTCTTTGCTTTTCCATTCACGCCGGACCCGTCTCTAGTTTTCAGTTTTTCGTTTGCACACTTGGGCTTTGTGCTAATGGCCTTAGGAACTATTTTTAAATCATTCATTTCTCACCCAAAGGTAAGTTTTGACATTGGCCTTTGGGCGTTACCTCATTGACAAGGGTCATCTGGGGTTAGCAATCTTTCCCCAGCAGAATTTCCTCCTTGCTAGCTTCTGGCTTCTCTCCATTAGTTCTTTCTTTCAGTAGGGCTCAGAATCACAGTCCTCCCTCTGTCCTCTTGAGGATGCACATGGGCCTCACAATCACAGTCCTCCCTCTGTCCCCTTGAGGGTACACATGGGGCTCAAAATTACGGTCCTCCCTCTGTTCCCTGGCAGATGCACAAATGTCTTCCTCTGACATACCACATAAACACCAACTTGCTTGCACATCAAATTATGGGCCACATGCTTTCTCTCTTAAACACACACACACACACACACACACACACACACACACACACACACACACACACAGATTGCTCCATCCTATTTCAACATTTCATATTGGGATCCAAGCTGAGTCCTCATCATTGTGAATCACCAATGCCTTGCCGTCCGTGGGGTTTTCATGTTTTCTGATTTAGAATATTGAACAGCCCACCAGGCTAAACTTTTTTCTCTTGTCTTATCTGGTGCTTTTGGTGAGCTGCTGCAGCCTGAGCCCCAACTCCACAAGGTGTCTTTGTTCTTAAACTCTTTTCCTTGGGATTTTCTCTCTTCCCTGTCTGGAATTCCCTGTGTCTGCAGGTTGAATTTTCCCATCTATCCTCTGCATTGCTTGTCATTTATCTCAAGGCTTTGATCTCTTTGTCATTTTCCTATAGATTCTGAAAGAATACCCCAATTTCACCCCCACACCGTTGCAGGATGTCTGCACAGTCCACAAGCCACATGTCGGGGTTCCCCGGCCCACATGTAGAGAAGTGCCTCCTCCCTTCCCAGGTAACCTTTGCTGACCTCAGCGCCTCCCTCTGCCACATCTTCCTCTGGCATCGAAGATGTCTTGCTCCATTTAACCTTATGCAACCAGGAGCAAAAACCTTCACTCTGTTCTCAGTTGTAATTCACATGAAAGAGTTGCTTTGACTTCTATCAGCAGCCCCCTCCCTTAGAAGTTATCTTATGGCCATTGATTTCTGTGCTTTCCCTAGGAGAAGGAAGTCTCTGTGTGGCCAGGACTGAAGTCACCTGGGTTCTGCCAATCATTGGGGCCCTCATTCATAGATGTCAGACATGATGGTTCCCTCCACTCACCCGCATTGAGAGGTAGAGCTGGGAAGGATGGTGATGATAAATGGGGAGACTGTCTTCCCCAGGTTCCTTCTGTTTCAGCAGCCAGAAGTTTTCTGGGTCAATGACTCTTAGCTAGGATAAATGACACTGAACCACATGTAAATCTAAGAGTGCTGAGCAAAAGGTCCTCTCTGATCCCTGTGCCTGGCGGTGCCAAGGGGCTTTCTAGAAGCATCAGTGGGCCCTCCCAGTGACTCCCGCTGATCTGCACTCCAACCCTCTCCCTGGTGGACATCGCCTGGCTCTCTGTAAATACGGTTCCCTTTTTGAAGATGGAGTCAGGGGTCCTTAAGATCAAAGAGGGGCAGAGTGGTCATGCCACTGCCCACCACTACATCCTGCCTGGGCTTCCACAGGAAGATAAGGATGAGCAGAGTCATTGCTTCATAGCTGTGGGTCCAGCTGATGCTGCCCCTCCCCATCTGTACCACCACACCAAGCAGACCTCAACCCTGCCTGCTGCCCATGCTAGCGCTCCTCAGTGCCCTGTTCCTTACAGACTTTTCCTATCTTCTGCACAATGTGTTTGGAGGACCGCACATCCTGGGGTGTCCGAGACAGTCTCAGCATCCACTGAGCTGTCCCTTCAGCGCCCTGAGAACCGCTCCCTTTGCTCTCGAGGATGTGCTAGTCTGAATCATGCATCTCTATCATTTCTGGGGTGTCCGGGAAAGGCCAAGTTTTCAGATGGTCTTACTCCTTCCTTCCCACAAATGAGTGTCTGATTTTTATGTATTTGTTTTTAATTGGTCTGATTTCACTTTTCCAAGTAAACTTCCTGCTGGCATGGTAACAACCATTCCCTCCAGCCCCATAAATCAATACGTTTATAGCAGCTTCCTCCTTTCTGGACAGGTCATGTAATTTTCCAAACCTCTTCATCTTGCTTCGTAAATGAGGGTGCTGAGCTCTGCCATGCTGGCCTCACAGTGACCGAAGATCAAGGGACAGCGTGGATTAAAACCATCTCTTTTTGTTGTTGTTGTTGTTGTTTTTAGAAAGGATCTCATGTAGTCAAGGATGGCCTCAGGCATGATATTAACTGGGGATGGAAGATGCCCTTTAACTTATGATCCTCCTGCCTCTACCTCCCAAGTGCTGGAATTAGAGGTGCGCACCACTCTACCCAATTCATGCAGTGCTGGGGGACCAAACCCAGAGTTTTGTGCATGGTAGGCAAGCACTCTACCAACTGATCCACATCCCCAACCTGCATCTGTGAGCTTCCCACTGTAAGGTGCAGGCTGAGTTAGGTTGCAGTGAATCCTGGAATATGGAAGGCATCACTGTGTGCAGTACCTGCCCCTCCTTCCCGGCCCGGAGTCTATCTGCTGAGCATCACTGTGTGCAGTACCTGCCCCTCCCTCCCGGCCCGGAGTCTATCTGCTGAGCATTACTGTGTGCAGTACCTGCCCCTCGCTCCTGGCCCAGAGTCTATCTGCTGAGCATCACTGTGTGCGTATGTCTGCCCCTCCTTCCTGGCCAGGCTCACTGTCTTCCTTTCTCCTCACTCCTCTCGGCAGGAGAGTCACTGCCCTTGGCCACCTCCAATCAAGTTCTCATTAAGTTCAGCGCCAAAGGCCAAGTACCGGCCAGGGGTTTCCACTTTGTCTACCAAGGTATGTAAGATGTGGACCTTGGAGGGTCAGATGTTATCTCAGTGACTTTGTGTCCCAAGGAACAGAGACCCTTCACTTCCCATTTACACCTCCCTATGAGGACTTTGGGGGGCAGTTACCAAAGTGGGAGACAATTTCCTGACATTTGTTCAACTGTGTGCATCTGTTTACCCAAGCAACAGTTTCTGGGCTAAATTCTATCTTGAATTTGGGAGGAAACCATGCATGGGAAGTTAATTCCTTTCCCCACCACCACCACCACTGCCCCACCCCCACACAATGTCTAGTACATCTCTGATGATGCTGGGGACATCAGCCCAGTCGTCTAACTGGGATTAGACGACTCACAGAGCTTTGTTTTGTCTGCAGTGTGTAGTAAAGGGGTGGGGCAAACACAGGCTCTGATCAGGGAGAATGGACACCAGCCATTCCACTTTTGCTCAAGTGTGAAATGAGGGTGATAAATCCTGGTTGGATTAAAAGAGTCCACCACCAGTCAGGCAGTCAGTGTTCTTCTGAGTCACTAAGACCCAGCAGGACCTTGGAGCATCTTTGCTTCCACCTGCCCAGCAACAGTGACATTGTTAAGGCCACCAGTCTCTAAGCACAGCCCTCTCTGTTTGTTTTACACTGTCCAGGAGGCCATGTATAGCCCTGTGCAGGGGGTGATCCCAACTACAAGGGGCGCCATTCCTGATTCCCACAAGTCACCATTATGCTCAAGTCATTGGCCTGCAGACCTTGGGCAGGGGCTTGAGGAGGGGGAGGGCTCTGGTTGCCATTAGGGAACACCAGGCCCTGGTAAGGAAGAAATGTCACCAGGGGAACAAAGAAGAGCTCTGAGACTAAAGTCTGGGCCCTGGGACTCTCACCACCATGATTCCTAGAAGCTGTACCGTAACACTGAGTCCAGTAGTAGGCCTCAAAATGAGCTCCCAGGGCCCCCTCAAGTCTTGTCCTGCATGCATCCCTAGGCCAGCTTCTACAGGGGTGAGGCCTGCCCCCTGAGTGCCTTTTTCCCCCACAGCGGTGCCCCGAACCAGTGCCACCCAATGCAGTTCTGTGCCAGAACCCCGCTATGGCAAAAGGCTGGGCAGTGACTTCTCTGTGGGGGCCATCATTCGCTTCGAATGCAACTCGGGCTATGCCCTTCAGGGGTCCCCAGAAATCGAGTGCCTCCCTGTGCCTGGAGCATTAGCCCAGTGGAATGTCTCTGCACCAACCTGTGTGGGTAAGTGATAGCCAAGACTGAGACAGGGCAAGGAGAGATGGAGAGAGGAAAAAACTAAGGGCAGACTTCGCCCCCTGAGGGACACAGCCAGTCATCAGAGATATCCTCAGGGCTTGCAGCAGCCCTCCTCAGCATCTGAGGAGAATGTCCCATTCAGGCCTAATAACTCTCTGGTCCTGCAGGGCAGTATGAATACAGAGAGGGGAAGGAGCTTGGGAAGGATATCTGTGAAGAGAGGGACAGGTACAAGTCACTGGAGAACCATTGTTTGAGGTCAGGCCACCAAGAAGGCTGAGAGCAGGAGGTCCCTAAGGGAGAAGCCAGTGTGGGAAGGAGGCCCAGCAGAGGCTAGGGACCCTACAGGTGGTGAGCCTGGGAGGTTTGGGAGCCGGAGGGAAAACCAGCATAAGTTACAGCCGACTGGAGACCCTGAGAGAGGTGGGCCCTGGGGAGCAGAGGGGGACAGGAGGGGCAGTCGGGGAAGAGGCCAGCGATCCTGAGGGAAGGGGGGCTGAAAGCCACAGGAGGCGCTAGCCCAGGAGGAGGCTCAGCAGAGGCCCACGGCCCTGAGGGAAGCACATGGAGAAGCTCCCGTGGAGGCACCACGAAGATGAGCCGAGGAGACTCTGACCAGCCCCGTGTCTCTTCCCAGTGCCCTGTGGTGGCAACCTCACTGAACGCAGGGGTACCATCCTGTCCCCTGGCTTCCCGGAGCCCTACCTCAACAGCCTCAACTGTGTGTGGAAGATCATGGTCCCAGAAGGAGCTGGCATCCAGGTAGGAGCAAGGAGCCTCCCCAGCTAAGTGGCTGTCCACGGATTCTGGCTGTCGCTGGACCCTGAGCCAGGCTGAGGTGGAATGAGAAATGACATAGTCCCTTGTCTCCGTGGCTTTGGTGGCACAGTGCAGATGTGGAGATATGGCTCCCAAACAAGAGCTCACAGCATCTCTGGGGGAAGGTGGGAGGAAAGACAGCTAGTTGAGGGGGGATGAGAGGTGGAAATTAGCTCCAGCTAGCCAGGAGGGCCCCGAGAAGGGAGTGGACTTGCAACTGGAATATGAATTTGGAGAGTTCTTCGGAGACCTTCAAATGGTTTGAGGTATTTCTCAAAGATCATTAAGAACAAAGGGGCCTTGCTGATGAATAGGGAAAGGGTGGATCACCAAGCCCAAGTGAGGCAGGGAGAACAGCCAGGCACACACCTGGGGCGACCGGGGTGTGTAACATGTGCCCAAGGTAAGAGCAGCACAGAAAGAGGCATAGGAGAGGACCCAGAGCCTGTCAGGCCAACGGAGTAATCAGGACCAGAGCAGGACACACACAGTGGGAGCAGGAAACCCAAAGAATATTCCAAATGGGAGAAAGGGTCCAGAGAGGTGTCTCAGTTGGTAGAGTTCTTTCCTGACATGCACAAAGCCCCTGACATGTTCAATCCCCAGCACCCCATAAACCAGATAGGTGTGCTTGTACGTGCATGTTATCACAACTCCCAGGAAAGCAGAGGCAGGAGGATTAAAAGTTCAAAGTCATCCTCAGCGACATGGCGACTCAGGGTTAGCCTGAGCTACATGACACTTTGTCTCCAGAAAATAAAAAGGCAGGGGAGAAAGCCAGTTGGACTGAAGCATTCCCACTTTCCGAAATGTCACCAAGTGTCCTTCTGTCCTGTCATCACATCTCACATCTGTCTTGCCCACCAGACAGTGAGCTCCTGAGATAGGTGTGGACCACATCTGACTTTTATGGGAAGGAACCAGCACGGTGTCAGGCCCAGAGAAGGTGTTTGATGAATTGAATTACCCATGGGAAGAGAAGGGAGGGAGGCACTTGGGCGGTGTGACCAACAACTCAACCCTCCTGTCTTCCAGATTCAAGTCATCAGTTTTGTCACAGAGCAGAACTGGGACTCTCTAGAAGTGTTTGATGGAGCAGATAACACTGTAACCATGCTAGGGAGTTTCTCAGGTAAGGTGGGACATCCAGAGCTTCCATTTAGAGGGTTGTGGTAGATGTCATTATTATCGTCATTGTCATCATTATCATCATCACCATCATCACTACCATCACCAACATCATCACTACCGTCATTATCACTACCATCACCATTATCATTATCATCATCACTACCATCACCATCACCATCATCATTGCCACCATCATCACTACTACCACCAACATCATCACTACCATCACCAACACCATCACCATCATCATCATCACTACCATAATCATCATCACTACCAT
>CABHPQ010166476.1:0-17223 GCA_902168405.1 Peromyscus aztecus
TTGGACCCCACAGGCATCTGTACTCATGTATACAGACCCATACAGAGACCCACACACAGGCACAAATACATAGGTATAATGAATAAAAAGTAGTAATCAGTCCTAAAAGGGCAAGGGTTATATGCATTGGCACCAGAGTTCCAAGGAAATCCAGCAGAGCAGTCTATCTAACACTATCATGATCCTAGGAATGAGCAGTGTGAGTGATTACAAGGTGGAGAATTACCTGCGGCTATAAACTTCTCTGCCAACCACTTACGATTTTTGAAGATCTAAAGCAATCCATAACTGTTTTCCCTATCTCACTGGGAAGATCTACAGTCCAGAAGAGGTGCAGATCTAAACAGGAACAGCAAGGATAGAGCTGAAAGCATCTACCTTTATGTAACAACACAAGCACACAGATACGGACACTTAGAAATTCTGATGCAAAAACCAGTTGAAAAGCAGAGGCCATGCTGGTACATGGGTGGGAAGGAGGAGGTACATGAAGAAGGGGGAGCAGAGGTGGAAAGCAGTAGTCTTGTTTGTTCTATGCAATTGGAATCTAACAGAAATGAACTCAAATGATCGGTGTAAACTTTGCCAAGCACGTTATTTTCCAAACTTTATTCCTTTTCTTTTTTCTTTTTTCCTTTTTTTTCCCCGAGACAAGGTTTCTCTGTGTAGTTTTGGTGCCTGTCCTGGATCTCACTCTGTAGACCAGGCTGGCCTCGAACTCACAGAGATCCGCCTTCCTCTGCCTCCCGAGTGCTGGGATTTATTTCTTATAAATAAAACAAGTATGAGAACACATATATCTAAGGATGTTCATGAACATTAAATAACATGAAATGATAATATATGGAAAATACCTGTATCTGAAAAGGCTTTAATATATGATTGCTTATATTTAATGTTCGCAATTTTCTAGGAAATTTCATTTTTTATATTTATTCACCGAAGACTTACTTTTTATTTTTAGTGTGTGTGTGTGTTTGTGTGTATGTGTATGTGAAGATGTGAACGTGTGTGTATTGGTATCTAAGGATACCAGGTAGAGTGTTGAATCTCTTGAAGTTACAGGCATTTGTGAGCTATCAAGTGATGCTGGGATCTGAACTTGAGTCTTCGTGATAGAGCAACAATTGCTCTTAAGTACTAAGCCATCTCTTGAGCCCTATTTATTCACTTAGACCGTACAACCTCACAATGTGAGTACATATGATCACATACATATATATTATACGTATTTTAGTATATGCCAGTGAAGAGGTGTAACTTACTTTTTTTCTTCTTCTTTTTTTTTGGTTTTTCGAGACAGGGTTTCTCTGTGTAGCTTTGTGCCTTTCCTGGATTTCGCTCTGTAGAACAGGCTGGCCTCGAACTCACAAAGATCCGCCTGCCTCTGCCTCTCGAGTGCTGGAATTAAAGGCGTGCGCCACCACTGGCCAGCCTTATTTTTTAATATTAGGTGCTAGTAATCAAACTTAGATCTTGTACATCCTCAGCATGCATTCTACTAGCACTGAGGTACACCTATGTGCATGTATATGTTTATGATCTACTCTTTTCAGTTTTCTGAGTGCTATGGTTACTGACATACATTGTCATACCTAGCCTCTACTTTGACGTTTTTACAGAAAGTATGAGGCTATAAGAAAATACTGTTTGGTGTGTTAAAAATCTCAGTATAATTTTATTACTTTGATATTCTTAATATCTCTCAAGATGAAGTGACTCCTTGGGGACATGGAGCATCATTCATTTATATGTGTATTCCTCATCTCATCTCATGGTACCTGTCTACATGCTAGCTCCTCTCATCACAGAGGCAATGGGTTTCAGAAAGAATTGGGTTTCAAAAGGTTTCATACTAGTTAGCTGAAGAACACAGACTAGAATGCACGTGACCTGATTCATTCTCTAGAGAATGTTGAGAGGTGTTGCTTTGTGGGAAAGCCTGTTTGGTCCTGGAGTTAGGGATGGGAGTCATGAGGGTGCCTAATAATTCCTATAGAAGAGCTCCAAGCTCCTCAGAACTATTGTTTTCATGTCCTAGAAACCCGCTCTATGGGCACATACTTGGCAGAGGGTCCACCCTTGGCAATTCCTCCGTAACTGTTCCCCTGAGACTATCTTTTAAAGATAGTTCTTTGATGTAAATAATAAAGATAATCACTTCCTGCAATTTAGTGCCCCACATGTGCCTGCGGTACGAGCAAGGAGAATTGGGTCTTTGCCTGGTAATGGGCACTGGAATTTCTCAAGTGGAGGATTAAAGGTCATGGGAGGTATGTGTGTTGGGATGAGGAGAAATGGCAGGAAGGCTCCATCTCGGTAAGTATTTGGATAAGGCTCGTCACTGTCGAAATTATAGAATAGATATAGTTTTATTGAGCACCTCTGAAACACTTGCACTGCTCTGTAATTTCCCTCCTTCGACTTCTCCTTTACTTCCCCCTTACATGATTTTACTTCCTTCTCTTACATGATTCCCAGCCCATCTTTACCTGGTTCTTGTGAAGTTGATACATCTTGGGCTTGCATCCTGGCTGAGGCTGTGGAACACTGGGATGTCCTCCCACTTCTTGGAGCCTTTGCTTTGTGTCTCATTAGCCAAGGGGAAGAGTTTCAGTACTGATCTCATACCACTGTGAGGATTACAGGAACAACCACATGAAAACATCACAGCAGAGGCCCATTGCATTTTGTTGTGTTATTAGTACTGCTAGGAGGGCTTATTTTATTTTATTAAAAATTTTAATTATGTTTACAGTGTGTATATGTGTTTCTGGGTATGTACACATGAGCACAGGTGCCCATAGATGTCAGAAAGTGTTTTCAGATACTGTGGACCTGGAGTCTGTTGTGAGCAGCCCGACTGGGTGCTGAGAACCCAAATTGGACCCTCTTCAAAAGCAGTATAATATATTAACTACTGAGCTGCAGGAGGCCTTCGTTTAAAATTTTGACCTCTAATGGTATACTGTTTATATAATAAACAGTATATTTATTCTGTTAAAGAGGTTTCATGTGGAAGCAGGTGAAGAAGTTTTAAGTGAAATAAGGCCCTTTGAATTTATTCTTTGAGTATTTCCCATTCTGCTAAGACATAGTGCTAACTTGTATAGGGACAACCATGATGCCCATACTGAAAATAGTCACCAAGTAAGTATGTATTCACAAAATATGAAATTATAGCCTCTGTGAAGAGACTGTATTTCAGTTCAGGGCCACTTCAAATTATAGGTGTCGTTCCAGCTGTTAGTGAATATAGGGTATGGGCCAGCATAGTTGCTATTCTAACTGTGTGTCATAAATTTCCACTCTCATACCAAGCAAGAAGCACTGGACCTGAATGTGAACAGCACATTCATGGGCTCACAGAGCACCTGTGGCTTTCTCCCTTACAGCAGAAGCTGTTCTGTGGATATGATATGATGTACAAAGCTCCCTCTCATGAGCCAAACAGCTCTTGGACTGATGTATTTTTTCTTTTCCCCATACCTAGCATAATGCATGACACCATAGCTTTTAATTAATATTTGTTGAACTGGGTCAAAATACTTAACCTGTTATTTTGATTGTTTGGTGGGATAATTTTTGCATTTGTGAAATGAATACAAAACTGGCTGTTCCCACAAGAGGTGTGATTATAGCTTTCATTTATAAATATGAGCATTCCGGTGTTCAGTGTGTCTGGAGAGGTACTGTTTAAATCTTGGTGGTGATAATGGCAGCGTGTATGGCAGCAAGCCAAGTGCAATTGAGAAGGCTGAGACAGGGAAGCAAGCCTGTAATCAGAGGAATCTGACAAGAGTCATTGGAAACCAAAGTTTGATGTCAGATTCTGATCTTGAGAATAATTATACCTCCTTACAAGAGACTAGAAGGCGGTCAGGGGTTGATAAGGTCTTATTTTTGTCTGATTCTCACCTGTCCCAGGTCTATTCATTTTAAATGTCTGAGCTCATCAACAGACCATCACCTCCCTCAATCAAAGATGTTACCCCACCAGCCAGGATATAGAGAAACATAGTATTTAGGTGGCAAATGCTATATACACAGCACTGTTATTGCCTTATGCTTGTGATGTGTTAGAAGTACCCCCTATCCATGAATATCTGTGTCTCTTGATATAATTGGCGTCAACTCATAAGATACAGCCTCAAATTGAGAGCATTGCATAATGGCTAGCATTCTTAGATAGGGAGTAAGACAGGAGACATTTCAGTTCTCATAGTTCCCGGCTTTTGGCAAGTTACCTAACCTCTCTAAATATTACTATGCCTATGGACTGTAGTTAGGATGAAAGAATTAATATAAAGGGCTCACCACAGCACCCAACTTTGGTAGTAGCTATGTGCATGATTGATAATGGTAACAGTAAGACTGTAGGAATAGTAATGGTAGAGACACAGAACAGATGTGGGACCCTTCCTCAATGAAACCAATATTATGTCAATCGGTTGGGGAGGATAGAAAACCAGAACTCAAGAAGCTCGAGTCTTAGATAGGAAAAGTAATTTCTGTATTTTTTAGGGATTTTGACTTAGAAGTGTCTAAATGGTCTTTTGAATGAGAAAAGAAAGCTGGTTTTGGAAGCCATAAGGGGTCTAATCAAAGAGGTCACTATTGGAAAATACCCTGGTGACTTACAGATTAGATAATCAAATAATAAACCATCCCCCTTATTTCTTACAGTCTTTTCAGTCTGGTTTAATTTCTACCTCATCTCAGATTTAGCATAGAGTATAAATGGATATGGGGTTTTCCTTCTGGTTGAGCTTATCTTCATGAGGGTTCTACCTCATTTAAGCCTCTAGCTCAAAAGCTTCTCCCTTTCCATAGTGTCAGCAGGTCGTGCAGAGGTGATTGAAAAGACCAAACAGACGGTAAGCTGGGCTGCACAAGGAGAGTCTTCCTACATTCATAACCTTGACGCTTCCAATTTTGTCAAGAATGCTTGCAACGTATTCCAACTGGCACCCAATCATATGCCATGGTGCACTCCCCCATTTTTAGTGTGGTACATATTTTCCATTAGATATAAAATTCCTGAAGGTAGTTGACTTCATTATGGCTTTAAAAAATCATCTACAGGATCTGGCTCAACTGTTTATGTTAATATTCAGTAAATGTGTTTTCTGTGCATACAAAATGCCCTACTCACTTGGACATTGCAATACCTTCTTGAAATCTTATCATAGTACTGTACTATGTCCTTACTTCATCAGATATTTTGGCGGTGCAGATATTTCCATGTGCTATCAGAACCTGAAATTTTTTTTTAAACAAAATTAATGTGTGTTTTAGAGGATAATGAAATGCCAAGGTTCTCAGTAAAGCCACAGTGAACTTAAAATGTGACCCCAAACTTATTGAAGGGATTGTAGGAGCACTTTCTTCCTTAATAGGTTATAAAAATGCTTTTGAATTTTGTTTTAATTGCCTAAACTTGGTTATGAGATTTTGGACCTTTGTCACTTGAGAGGACCATGTTTCTGTTGGGTAAATATGGATCTCTTCCATGTACATAGAGTCTTCTGTCAGAGTGCATTTCTTTCTTAGTGATGTGAATAACGAGACGCTATGACTTAGTGGGGGCCCAGGGGCTACAGACCCACAGGCCACAGTTCCCTTGCAGGTGCAGGTCCTGTGGAGGTGGTGAGAGATGACGGCTGATTGACAGAGTCTTAAATATTTGTTTGCGTACATCTCAAATCCAAAGGATATTGCAAGTAAAATGAAGACTTTATCATTAGTTGTTACACAGTTGTTAGAAAAGCACTGGGGGGGAGTGCTTCATTGACTGGCTTCTAACTACAGTCGATTCTGCAGCAATTTGCATGCTATGCTGCATTGTTTTAATTAGTCTTCTCATGTTTATTAAGATGAGGTGAACAAGGTCCCTAAATTAAGCCAGTAGAGAACTGAGGGCTTAAAACCAACCTTGTTTGACTCTAGTAGCTTCAGTTTGTCCTGTTGTATAGGGAAACTGTTCATTTTCTGGGGTAATGTTAGCACTCTATACACTCTTAGCCTGTATGTTGGGAATAGTGGCATGGCATTGTAATAGGCTATTGATTCACCAGAAAAATGCAGCTAGATTTATTACAAGATGAATAGTTTATCTACAGAATGGTTCTAAGCCATATCGGTGTCCTGGAGTCTGTAGCTGAATGCCCATGACTATGTATTGATGTAATGTTTGTAGATAAGTTGCCAAACTTAACCTCTGCCTCATTGCAACTGCCTTGCATTCCAGCTTTCCAGAAGCAGTCTCCTCATACAGGTATGCCTCTCTGTTAAGTTGTCATGGTAATACTGGGTATAGAGTGTCTTCATGATATTATGATACCTGAATATTGCTTTTAAAAATTATAGTTTTTAAAATGTATTCTTTGACTATTTCATACATGCATACAAAGTACCTTGATCATATCTACCTCTAATTCTCTCCTCTCACACCTCTTTCCCAACATGTGCTTCTTCCAGCTTCATGTCTTATTTTTTATAACCCAATGAGTCCAGTTAATGCCACCTACATGAACCTACCTGTGGCCACACCCTCAAAGAAAATTATTTTCTCTATTGTAGAAGCTATCAATTGCCAATAGTTTCCCAGAAAGAGACAGAGCTTCATATGCCCTTACACCATAGTAGGCTTTCTTGGACTGCCAGCCCCCAAATCATGACATAGAGACTTATTTTTAATTATGAATGCTTGGCCTTAGCTTAGGCTTGTTTCTAGCTAGCTTTTTTCTTTAACTTAAATTAACTCATTTCTATTGATCTATGTGCTGCCTTGAGGCTCATTTAACTCATCAATGTACTGTCCATCCTGCTTTCCTGCTTCCTCCATGTCTGTCTGTCTGGCTTCCAGCTGGCTGGCTGCTGACTGGCTGGCTACCTTTTCTCTCTGTCTGCCAGGTCTGCCTGTCCCTCCTTGGCCTACATATTGGCCATTCAGCTTTTTATTAGACCAATCAAGTGCCTTAGGCAGGCAAGGTGAAACAGTAATACATCTTTACATATTTAAAGAAATGCAGTGTAAACAAATGCAACACATATTTACATAGTTAAACAAATATCCACAACATTACACTGTCCATTATTGACTGGTTTGATCTTGTACAAGTAACTTCAGTGTTTTAGTTAGGGTTTCTATTGAGAAGAGACACCATGGCCATAGCAACTCTTAGAAAAACATTTAATGGGAATGGCTTACAGTTCAGAGGTTTAGTACATTAACATTGTGGTGGTACATGAGGGCATTTAGGAAGATATGGTGCTGCCTACATCTTGATCAGAAGGCAACAGGAAGTGAGCTGAGTATCATACTGAGTGTAGCTTGAGCAAAGGAAACCCCACAGCCTACCCCCACAGTGACACACTTCCTCCAACAAGGCCACATCTACTCCAACAAAGCCACACCTCCTGACACTGCCACTCCCTGTGAGCTTATGGGGCCAATTATTTAAAACTACCACACTAGCTTCTGTGAGATCATGAATGAACAGCCACGCCATATCCAGAAGACAGCATTTCATAGCATCTCTCCCCATTTTCTGACTCTTCTCCTGCAATGTTCCCTGGATCCTTCGTGGTTTGATACAGATGACTTATTTACGGCTGAACACTGAATAGTTACTTATTCCTAGCACCATCACTGACCAGGTGTCAGTCTGTATTGACTGCTACCCAAAGGGAACTTCTGACCAAGGTTGGAGCAGCAGTTATCTATGATATAGACATAAATGTTTAGAAAGCAGTTTGACAGCATGTCTGTTTAGCAAAAGTTTTAGCAGGGCCTTTGATTTTGTACCTATGACCTCTTTATCTATCTGCTTTTGATCAGGTTTATGGTACCAGGCATGGATTCCCTTCTGTGGAACAGGCCTCAAATCCAGTCAGAAAATAGTTGGTTGCTTCTATAAGTCACACCACTATTGTAACCCTGGGCACATCTTGCCTGCAGGTACTGTCTTTTAAATGATACTTCCCTTTGTGTTTCAACATAATACAACAAGTATATATAACAAATATAACAATATATATAAAACATAAAACAAGTAAGCAAACTAGCAGTATATGAAGAGAAATTCCACGTTTAGTGATAATCGGGCACAAACCCATGCTGTTTCTCTGGTAAGACTGATTTAGAAACTGAGGCTTAAGCAATATCCCACAGCCTCCTCTCAAAATTGGAAGCTCTGGGTTAACTGCTCGATGAATATTTGCCAAAAGGAGTAGACCTGGGCTCTGTTCTGAGTGCAGTTCTGCCGTCACACTTTCACAGACTGCTTGTGTAGCTGCACCGTTTTGCTCTCAGTGCCCCTAGCATAGGAGTACCTGAACTGCCTGCACCCAGGACTCTCCGGCCTAGGACTCATTCTCAGCTGAACAGGGCAGAATTGTTGCATAGAGTGCTTCTCAGCTGATGGACATTGAAGGGTACATTCTCTAGCTTCTTCTACTACCCAGGTGGAAAAAACATGAGGGTTAGTCTGTGCCTTTCTCCTAGAGTTACACACCAGAGTTAAGACTCAAATGTTTAGAATGGTGACCTGATTATTGACTATAGATGGCAGAATTATGGTTCCTAAGATGTCTACACTCAAGCCTCTAGAATCTGTAAAATTACACGAGAAAAGAAACTTTGTGGTTGTAATTGAGGTTATTGATTTTAAGATATTGAATGTAGTCGAGTTCTCTAGGTGTACCTGATCTAATTAATTGCGACCCAAAGTCTAGATGAGAAATTTATCAGAAGTCAGACATTCATGGTGCCAAAGGAGGAGTTGCTGCATCATTAGTATCTCTGAGATGGAAAGACCAATGCTAAAGGACATGAGAGAGTTTCATGAGCTGTGGGTTGCTTTTGTCTGGTAGCCAGCTTAAAAAATGGAGCCTTAGTCTTTCACTTTAAGGCATTATACTCTGTTAAAAGCCTGAATGGGCTTTTCCTCTGGGAAGAAAGTCTCTCTCAGAGTTTCTAGGTAAATGTCAAGACTTTCCAACACCTTGGTTTTGGTCCTGTGAGACCATCAACAGGACCAGTTCATACACACTGTGCCTGGGATCCTGACCTACAGAAATTGTAAGATAAAAAGTATTTATTTTTGGGATTGGAGGAAGGGCATGAGGAAAGGGTATGGGCAGCGGGTGCGATCTTGCAAGGTGCATGAAGCCTTGTTGATTCCTGCTCCGGGGGCTGAAATTGCCTCTCTGTTGACAGCATTTCAGAAGGCATCAGCTTTTTTCTGTAGACTCATTCATCAAAATAAATATGCTTGTAGTATCTTTAAAAGTTTTATGCTTCATCAGAGGGAAGTTAACCCCCCTACCCAAGATGGAAATGAATACATATGAGAGGGTGATTTAAGGTGGGACCGTTTGAGGTGTCCCACCAATTACTGAAGGAATAGACTATCTGAAACACTACTTTTAATCAAGAAGATCTCATCTTGACACAAAGCAACTTCGTTCAATTGGTATTTTCTGAAATGAAACAGAAAAGACAAGAACAGATTTCAAATAAGCGAAGATGTTTCATAAAATAATCGGGACCAGCTATATTCTTATGATGTTAACTGTGATGTGAGGCTAGTTACAGATCAGGATGTGGTCCTAAAGATGAAGTTCTTGATGGGACTGAGGGTGAGAGCAATAGGACCTTTTGTGCATTCAACTCTCAGCAACAGAATTTGTCATCATTGGCCTGAGTAATTCAACCAAGGAACTCAAGCAGCTTTTGTCTACATCCAGAAGTGTCATTTTTTAACTGCTGGTATTTTGAAAACTTCTTCAAAACCATCTAAAAAGCATTGACAGCTGTTTTTGTAGATTAAGGAAAGGCAGATACCTGCAAATAATTCCCCTCCATCAGCCTGTGTTACCTGCACCTCTTTCTGCTGTGCTTCCAACTCCTTCTCCGTGTTCAAGTCCCGAGACAGGACTCTCAAATCAGCTCTGTAAAGGCAGCTTCAGTGCCCCGTCACTCACAGAGGCCCAGTGCATTACTGTTTCATTTATGCTTCAGATTGGCCTCACGTGGGAAATGTTACCATCAAAGGAAATGTCTCTACTGTCAAAGACCTTGTGTGCTCCATTGTTCATCATTCCAGAGTGTGGATTCCTTGGCATGTATAATAAAATTCTTCTCTTTCACTGTGACATGAACTCAGAAAAACATTTTGTGGCTGATTACCTCAGGAGATGAAATCCATGAAGGAGATCTTGTAGAAGTTGTTCTGTCATCCTTGGCTACAGTAGAGGACCTCCAGATCCACCCTCATATTCTCTATGTACATTCTTATAAAGCACCTGCTTTTTGTGATTACTTTGGTGAAATGCTCTGGGGATTAGTATGTCAAGGATTAAAATGGGAAGGCTGTGGATTAAATTATCATAAATGATGTGCCTTCAAGATTCCAATAGCTATAGTGAAGTAAGAAAGAGACATCTGTCAAATGTATCTCTGCTGGAACCTGACTTCTCAGTTCCGAGACCCTTGCAGCCTGAATGTGTGCTCCTTCTCAGTGAAGTGTCACATACTCGTGAAGAACCAAGTAAGAGAATTACATCCTGGTCATCCAATCTGGATGGAAAAGATAGTGATGTGCAGGGTCAAAGTTCCATACACATTTGCTGTCCATTCTTAAAGCAGTCCAACAATATGTCAGGACTGCAAGTGACTACAGAAAGGCCTCTTTTGCCAAGGAATGCAGTGGAAAGATTGTAAATTCAACTGCCAGAAATGCTGTGCATTGAAAGTACTGAGAGATGACCTTGGCAAGGTTACTTTCAATGGAGAGCCTTCCAGTCTGGGAACTGATACAGGTACATATTGGTGAAATTATTAAGGCAACTCCACATAGTTAAAAGGGAGTTTTATTTGTGGGGTAACTCACAAATGAAGGGATAGGTAACAGGGTCTGGGAAAGGTGTGGCGTAGTCCGGCGGTGTTCTCTGGAGAATCTGCTCGGTCTACCTCCAGCGTCCAGGGTCCAGGAACCAAGAGAGCCGGCACATCTGCATCTCGGGTCTTCAGGGTTCTCTCTTGGTTCCGCCTTGTAGGTGTGACAGTTACCAAAGCCTCATTGGGGGTTGGAACTTCCAGATCAAAGCTGGAATGGCTACCCACTACAGGCACACCCATGGGTATTGACAGTAACGATATGAACAATCATGGCAGTAGGGGCTTGGATGACTCAGAGGAGCCATCCCCACCAGAACACAGAATGTTCTTCCTGGACCCGACTGATCTTGATGAGGAGTGAGATGAGGAGACTGTGAAGACAATCAGGGCAAGAAAATTCCTCAACAGAAAAATCCAAATACCTCCCAGGCTCCAAGTCATCTGGCCAGAAGATCCCTTCTGCTCCATCTATCATCTCCCCATCCCTTCCCTACCCTCTCATGTGTGTCCATGGCCTTTCAGAAATGCCCATGATAAACACTGTAGTTACAGTATTATAGTAGTTTGATACGTTAACTGTGTATCAGTATAATAGGGCTAATTTATTTTCTTTTTAAGACATTGTCTTCATACAATATTTTGAAAAATATTAGCTCAGTTTCTTTTAAAAATTTGATGAGGGTATAATATGTATGATTCTTTTTTAAAAAATTGAAAATATTGATCATAAATTTTAAATATTTTAGTCCATCCATAAGCAATAATATCCCATTGATGAGGGTTGTCCTGCCCATCAAGCACACAAAGAGGAAGAGCAGCACAATAATGAAGGAAGGGTGGATGGTCCAGTGTACCAGCAGGGACAACCTGGTCAGTAAATCCATCATTCGAATGTGCTAGTAGCACTTGATCATGATTGTCACTTGATGCACGTTTAAAACTAAGAATGAAATATATAGGTATATAGTAAGACATTATATACCCTCAGAAATGTGTAAAAATTATGCTAGAATGATTGTCAAGATTCAAAAGGATCATCAGAGTAATAACTCAAAACATATTTATAGCTAAAGATGGAAAAAAGTAGAATTGCATTTGAATAGTCATCTTTAGTAGGTAGGAAGCAGTTGCTTTTATGTGTATAAACAGTGTGAATGTACATATTCTCTTTGGATTGGTGTAGCAAAGGGGAGGGATCATAAAGTTCTAGTAGAACAGAAGAGGAAGACAGCATAGTGGAGGAGTTCGGAATACTGGCTTCAGAGTTAGGTTCTGGTACATGTATCACTAAAACTGTAAACATGGTACAGTTACTTCTTTTTCTTTATGCCTCTGTTTCTCTGTGTATAAAGGCTGCATAGTAGTACTTTCTCAGACATCCACATGAGCTAATATATATAAGAAGAACTTAGGGCAATGTTTGGCGTATAGTAAGCAGTCAGTAAATATCAGTAGCCATTGAAATTTGCTGGATATTTTCTCATAAGCCTTTTAAGAATAATACCAAGTTAGGTTGCTGCAGTGTTCTGAGCTCCTCGGAGAAGTTTCTTTGAGTGAAGGACGGCAGTTAACTGAGAAATTCACAACTGGTCAAAGTGCAGAGAGTAAGTTGCTGAGGAGTGTTCATCCACAAATGAGACAGCCAGTATCATACCTCCTCTCCTCCCTAAGGCTCAGGGACCATCGCAAAGATGGGCAGAAAGAGTACATGTGCCAGAGCTGGGGTGGACCAGGATGAACAGAATCTTCTGGACATGATGAAACAGCTGTGCTCATGAACTCTCCGCAGCTGTGGCTACATGCACAAGATCAAACCAATCACCATTCCAGTGGGGGAGGGGTTCATAAATCCCTGTTCTAGCTGAGGGCTTCTGTGGGGTGTTGTTTTACCTTCCTTACAGTGGCTATGCTTTAAACTGCTAGAGGCCTGGCTGCAAAGGCCTTAGCCTGGGGGGAGTTCTGTTCCCCCAGACAATGGCTGTTGCTGCCACTAAAGTTAGTTCTAACTAAATCTCTATTGTTTTAATAAAACGAGATGCAAAGGCTAGGCTGAAAACTTGTGAGCTTAGAGAGTATGAGTAGCAACTGTTTAACTTTCTCTCTTTGCTGACAACTGGAAGTCACTCCCTTCCACACCACCCCAACTAAAAAAACCCATGCCAGTCTCCTTCCTGGCCCTTCCTGTTAACCAGTTGGTAACCCTGCCTCTGAGTCCAGGTTAACTTTATTTAATTAGCACAAATGCAACACATCTTTGCACAGTTAGTAAATGCCATGTGAAAAAATGCAACACATCTTTGCCTGGTTAAACAAATACTACACAGCAGGGAAGGGCAACTTGATCTTCTTTAAGGTTATGGTCAACCATGCACTGATGGCCCCATCCCCAGGAAGTTATGGGCAGCAGCAACTGGACTCTGGGTTATTTTTTAAAGAGAGACTCAAAATTAGGGGGTGAGATCCTGACAGTTAGGGGGAGAAATGGAGGTAAAAATGATCAAAATGCATTGTATGAATCTATAAAATGTTCAAAGAATAAAAATATTTAAAAACAACAAAGTGTTTTTATGCTATTATGCTATTTAAAGCCATCAGGGTTTGAGTTGTTTGCCATGACAACAACATGGAACAAGCATGATCAAACACATTTTATTGGTCTTCCTTCTGTGAGTTATTTCTTCACTTGCTACTGATATTTCCTGGGATCCCTTCTTCAACAAACCCTTTACATCATCTGTACTTGGATCCTATTTAGAACCTATAACCTTGGGGTTTATTATTCCATTCTCTAGGACTAGTCCTCATGAATCTGTTACAATATTTGAGTTGAGGACACCCTCACTTTGGGAGTTTGTGGCCAATGGCCAGGCTTTATTGAGTCACATGGGACTGCCCATTATATCCAACTCATGATTATTCTATAGGCAAGCCTTGTGCTAATATCCCATGGTAATGTCTGAGGCTTTTTAGAGTTGTACCACAGCTTGAAGCATTTCCTACAACTCACCCTTTCTTTCACTTTCTTCATACACTCTCCAATGTCAGCTGTACTTAGCTATAAATAGTCTCTCTTTGTCTATTCCTAACTCCCTTTATCTTTCATGGGTACTACCCCAATAAATTACTCACATTTTCAATTTGGTCCTCAAATAGGCTTTCCTGAGAAATAAAAACAAACCCAATAACACATATTAAATCTCATTGAAGAGTGTGGGGTTTACATAGACTAACTTATCACATTAAAAGAAAATCAGGTATGAAAGAGAAGAAATAAAGTGGCTACATATTGGTTAAGGCACAATATCACCCAATAAAAACTAATACAAAACAAAACTAATGCAAAACCAACTAACCAACCAACCAACAAACATAGTTTCCCAAATCAAATAGAAAACAGACTGGAATCCAATAGGTATTCCAAAGTGAGCAATTCTGGTGGACAGTCTTACAATGCCACAGAATAACAGAAAGGTGCTGTGGTTAGGGGTGTCCAGATGAGGATGAAAGAATGAAATCAAATCCCTCGGCCATTCTTGTCTGTCTCTTCGGAGGCCTGAGTTTCTACGTTGGTTATGTGAGGTGGAGACACTAGTTACTAATGGAGCAACTGTGTTTGGAAATGTTCCATGAACAGTATGAACAATGCAGTGTATGGAGAGGACAATACAGCTTAGTTGATTTTGTTGGCTGTTTGCTCTTCCAGTACTTACTTTTCTGTGTGACCATGGGCCAATTCCTTAACTTCTCCAACTTCCAGTTTCCTTGTCTCTAAAACAAAAATAGTGGTCCGCACCTCATCAATATCCAGGAAACAGTGAAGGATTGTATTCCACACTGTTCACACAGAGCTAACACATGACTGGCCAGGAACATTTTCTTAAGAGAGTGAGCCTCAAAGCCTTATTTCCATTAAGGAGAGGAAACAAAGAAGCATGACAATCAAAGGCCAAGTCACAGCCCAAAGTGGATACTGCAAAAGCCAAATCACAAGCCAATCAGAATTAATCTAGGTCTACGAGTTTGGATTTAAAAGGCACTCTGCTTTTTGAGAGCTGTTATATTGTGTACTTCAATAACGGTGATAAAATTTATGTTAAAGCAAAGCAAGAAACTGCTCTAATTAAAAACAGAAACTTCAATCTAAGTTGTAACTGAAAAATTATTTAAAGAAATTACTTATAGGTGTGTCCACTTATACTTGTATTGAAAATGAGATGTAGAATTTTTACCAAGCTGGGAATTAAAATAATACTGTTAATGGTCTGTGTTGTATGTTATAGAAGGAAATGCAAATACAGACCACAGTTATTGTCCCAGGCAATATTCTTGTGTCCAGTGGATTTATATTCAAACCATTCTCTGAAAATCAACAAAAATGAAATATTTGTTGAAGGTATTACTATTTATGAAACTCACTTTCACAATACAGATCAAGTTTGGAAATGTCAAACTCTGCATTCAAGTTATTTAATTTCTAAAATCAGTTGCCACTGAAAAGTTTTAAGTCAAAGAAAATAGCATGTAAGCACCTGCTGTGTTATCTCCCCTCAAGTTCAGAATCTGTGCCACTGACCTCTACATCCACAGCTAGGAGTCCCTTACACTGATATGTCTAGGGTAGGACACAGGACTGCTGGAGCTTCATAGCATATATGTGAGGTTTAAAGTGCCTTCTTAGGGCTCAAATATTTGATTATTTTTAGTGTTATTAAGATAAACTCACAGGAATTCATACCAAACATGCAAATAAGCATCTTTAGCCCAAAGTTACCTCCTAGACATTAGTTCCTTATGGAGCAATATCATTTAAAGATGTCCCATAAGCTATAACTCTTCAGAGAAATGAGGCAACCCGTAAGAGATACTTATACAAACTAGAGTAGGCTAAAGTGCTATTGCAAATTCTCTTAAGATGTAATGGCTCAAATTCAGCTAAAGTTCATTTTCTACCTCTTTATAACTGAATAAGTAAAGCCACAAGTTAGCAAGGAAATTCTGCTTTCAAATAATTTGGTGCTGGAGGTAAATGTAAGAATGCCATCTTCAGCTTAGTATGCTCTGGGTTTTACCATCCTTGCCAGTTGGAATGGAATGCAAATAATATGAAAGCATCTCCCTGAGAGGTATCTCATGGGCCAGGGACAATTGTTGTCTACTCACATTAGGTTTAAGTTAGTTATTTGGCCTTATTGAATTGTAGCAGAGATTGGGTAAGATAAGGATACTGGGGGATGGAGTATAGTTCACAAACAATCCATGCTATTGCCAAAACTGCAGGTTGCTCTTTACAAACTGATAACAAGGCCCCATTGCTGAAGACAACACCTGTATTAAACATGGAGATGTTGAGCTGGTGCCGACTTAGAGCCTTTACCCCTATTTCCAGTGTCTTTGGTACAGAAAGGTACTTTGTACTCTACTAAAAGAGTAACATAAGAACCAAGCTAGCCACAAACCGTTTATCTACAGTGGTGTATGGCCTGCAAGATACGTTAGGGTAATGGTGGTGCAAAGCTTGCAGGAGTAACCAACCAATGACTGATTTGACTTAAGTCCCACCCCATGAGTTATAACTCATATCTGATACTGCTTGGGTGGCCAAGAACCTGAGACTAGATAGATCAAGGACCAAGGGGAAAACCAAATAATACTGGTATAAAGAAAAGACAAAAATGATAGAATGAGAATAGGAAGAAGCAAAGTGCTAGAGAGGCCCACAGAAATCCACAAAGATGCCCCCACAATAGACTGCTGGCAATAGTCGAGAAATAGCCCGAACTGGCCTGCTCTGGTGATAGGATGGCCAAACACCCTAATTGTCGTGCTAGAAACCGCATCCAGTGACTGAGGGAACTGGATGCAGATATCCATGGTCAGGCCCCGGGTGGAGCTCCGGGAGTCCAATTGGTAAGAAGGAGGAGGGTTTATGTGAGCAAGAGTTGTTGGGACCAGGGATGGATGGAATACAGGGACAAGTGGCCAAACGAACGGAAACACATGAACTGTGAACCGATGGCTGAGGGGCCCCCAACTGGATCAGGCCCTCGGAATGGGTGAGACAGTTGATTGGCTTGATCTGTTTGGGGGGCATCCAGGCAGTTGGACCGGGTCCTGTGCTCAGTGCATGAATTAGCTGTTTGAAACCTGGGGCTTAGCAGAGACGCTTGGCTCAGCCTGGGAGGAGGGGACTAGACCTGCCTGGACTGAGTCCACTAGGCTGATCTCAATCCTCGGGGGAGTCTTTGCCCTGGAGGAGATGGAAATGGGGGGTGGGCCCTGGAGGAGATGGAAATGGGGGGGGCGGGAGGGGGGCGGGG
>CABHPQ010166476.1:17323-42450 GCA_902168405.1 Peromyscus aztecus
GGGGGGGGGGGGGGCGGGAGGGGGGGGGGGCGGGGGGGGGAGAACGGGGGAATCCGTGGCTGATATGTAAAGTTGAATTATATTGTAAAATAAAATAAAATAAATTCAAAAAAAGAGAAAAGTTAAAACAAATGATAGAATGACTCCTAATGACATTCTGTTATACTCACAGTGCCTTGTTCAGCCATGGATATTTTATCAGAGAAACTTACCTGCAGCAAATGGGAAGAAATATAGAGACCAACAGCCAGATATTATGCAGACAGTGAGAGACCTTGGAACAGCCCTAAATGGATATCTCCATCAAATCCCTCCCCTTTGGGCTTAGGCAACCCTATGGAAGAGGAGGCAGAAAAAGTGTAAAAACCAGAGGGGTTGGAGAACACAAAGAAAACAAATCAACATGAACCAAACTCATCTGAACTCACATAGACTGAGGCAGCATGCACAGGGCCTGCACAGGTCTGCATGAGGTCCTCTGCATTTATATGACGACTTCCAGTTTAGTGTTTTTATGGGACTCCTGAGTGTGCCAATGAGTGGGTCTCTGATTTGATCTTTTCCTTGGTCTCTTTTCCTTCTGATGGTTAGTTTGTCTTGTCCAATTCCAAAGTGATAGATTTTTGTTTGATCTCATTATATTTTATTTTGTTATATTTTAAAAAATAAATGAATGAGTGAAAACCCAGCTACTAGGGTAAAGGCTAACAACTGTTTGGAGAGAGAAAATCAGTTTTCTATAATAGAATGTCACTGGGTATATCAACCACTCCAGAACAGGCCTCGTGTTCAGGAGTGGTTGACCAACATGCAATGGATGCCAGTTTTTTTTGTGTGTGCCTTTGTTTGGTTATGTTTTTTTGTTTTTATTTTTGTTTGTTTGTTTTGTTTTCCCCCATGGTTTTATCTTGTTTTCTTAGTTTTGGGGTGTTTTGCATTAGGTTGAATAGGTAGGGAGGGGGAGAAGATCTGGAAGGACTTGAGGGAGGAGAAGAATATGATCAAAATATATTTAAATTTAAAAAGTTCTCAAAGAATGAATTAAAAATTCCTCACAAAAAGCAACTTAGGGCAGAAAAGGTTTATTTGACTTGCAATTCCAGGTCACAGACTGTCACTCTGGGAACAATCTTGAATAAGACAAGCAAACCTTTCTCTTCTAAGTTGTTTCTTCTTGTTTTTGTTTTTGTTTGTTTTATCTTCTTTTTGGTCAGGATATTTTATCAGAGAAACAGAAATAAACTGAGGGGCAGAAACTGCTAAGGAAGTGGAGCTGCTACTGTGAGAAGCCAGCTATGTGTCTTTTTGAGGCTTTGGAGTTGTCTTCTGGAAGAGCATGTAGGTATTTGATACACACTGGACAGAAAAAGCCATTGAATTATGGTATTAGATCTTTACCTTATAGTGGGAGCTTGGAAGACTCTAATGCTGGGAGAACTGTGGGCAGTGGAGGCCTGAATCATTAGGTTTCAGAGGAGAAGAAAGACTGTAAGAGGAACTGGGATAGGGATCGTTCTCATGACATTTTGGCTGAGAATATGGCTTTGTTCTGCCATTGTCCTAAGAACTTGGGTGAAATGTACTTACAAGAAAATAGACTTTGTTTAGTAGAGGACCTTTCAGCATGGCAGAGTCAGGCTGGTGCTGAAACAGCAAGTCTAACTGATAGAGAAATCAGGACAACTATAAAGAAGTCTGCCTAGTACTAGGGCAACAAAAAAGTGTATTTTCGGGGTCAACAATCACTGATGTCACTGTGCTACATTTCAAGGAAGCAGCAGAAGTAGGCAATGTCATAAATGCTATCTACATTGTACTGGCTTGAAGGGCAATGATGCAAGACTGAGGAGTCATAGAGATCAGCTTAGGCCAGGTGCTGTGTGGTGGTGTCATTCAGAGTTCCTGCAAAGCGGCCCCGAAGTGTGATTTTATGGAACTGTGAAGGCAAAGCCTCAGTTGCAATGAGGAACCAAAACTTTTGGAGATTCCAAGACGGTGTGGCAGTCTCCAGGGAAAGCTGCAGTTTTGAGTGGAGCAGACTTAAGCCTATGAGTGAAGCTGTGTGCTGTAGGTGGCAGAGTTGGAGCGCTGGACTATCCAAATCCTTTGGGGTCCAGCAAATTGCTTCAGCAGCCCCAGCTATAGGGTGTGGAACCACAGGAGTTGGGCTTTTCCATTCTGGATTTTGGTTTTCTGGTTTGTAAATTCCTTACTATGCTTGATTCTTCCATTTTCAAATGAGAGTGTTTGCCTTGTGCCATTATATCTTGCAAATATTTCTTCTTTGTTACAGGAGCTCACAGTAAAGAGATTTAAGATCTTTAAACTGTTTGAAGTTTTAAAGACTATGAGTACATTTAAAGTTGAATTGTATTTTATATTATGAGATAAACATGGATCTTCAGGGAAAAGGATAGGTTAGGGCTTAAAGTAATGTGTATGTCAAGTCGACAAGGCATGAAGTTGTGATGGTTAATTTTAATTGACAGCTTGATACAGCCCAGAATCACTTGGAAGAGGAGTCTAAGTGAAGAACAGTTTAGATGAGGTTGGCCTGAGGGCAAGTCTATGGAGGACTGTCTTAACTGTTAATTGATGTGGAAAGACTCAGCCCACTGTGGGACACAGGGGATGGGCCTGGATTGTATATGTATATATACATATATATATACATATATTGTATAGGGAAGGCATGAGCATGATAGGCATGCATGCATTTATTTCTCTCTGCTCTCAGCTGTGGGTGTGCTGTGACTGGTTGCTTCAAGTTCCACCTGACTTCCCATAATAGTAAATTATAATCTGGAACTGTAATCCAAATAAATTCTCTCTTTCCTAAGTCGTTTTTTATCTTGTATTAATTACAGCCACAGAAATTAATCTAAAGCAGCTGTTTCTGTTTACGTGGATGTATGTTTGTGTGCAGGTGTGTGTGTGTGTGTGTGTGTGTGTGTGTGTGTGTAGGGGTGTGTGTAGATCACTGGACAACTATAGTTGCCTTTCACCTTTAAATTTTTTTCTTTTTCTTTTTTTTTTTTTTTTGGTTTTTCGAGACAGGGTTTCTCTGTGAAGTTTTGGAGCCTTTCTTGGAACTTGCTTTGGAGACCAGGCTGACCTTGAACTCACAGAGATCCGCCTACCTCTGCCTCCCGAGTGCTGGGATTAAAGGTGTGCGCCACCACTGCCTGGCTAAATTTTTTTCTATTCATAAGTTTTATTTTTGAAAATGTCATTCATGTATATTGAAATATTTTCATATCCACCCCATTTCCCTTCTTCAGCTCTACCCATATGGCCCCAACACGCCCTCTTCTAATTTCATGTCTCTATTTTTTGATGAATCACTAAGTTCATAGGTGTGTGGGTATCCTGTAGAGTGTGGGAAATCTATCAATGGCCACATTCTAATAAACGAATGAATGGTTCTCCCTTCCACAGCAACTATTAACTGCCATGGCTCCTTTGTAAGGCATGTGGCCTGGTGATCATCTACTCTGTTTAAGCTGGGATTTTGGCTAGCTTGGTCTTGTGCAGGTGGGGACAGATGTTGTGGGTTCAGGGGTGTGACAGCTATGCCATGTTTTGAAGACAGCATTGTGTAGCACTCCACTCTGTGATTTTACTCTCCTGCTTTCTCTGCACTGTCTTCTTTAGTGTGCCCCAAGCCTTGGCACCATCATTTTGCTTTTAGACAATGTCTCTCACTATGGATCACTAGTTAGCTAGGCTGGCTGGCTACGGAGCCCTAGGAATCTGCCTTACTCTGCCTCTCCAGTGCTGGAACGACAAGTGCAGGCCACTGTACCTGGATTTTTTAAAATGTGTGTTTGGGGGCTCAAACTCAGGTCCTTATGCTTTACATACTTACCTGTCTCCCCCCAGGTAATGTTTTTAATCTATTTTTTTTAATTTCATAACTGCTAGCTCTACTAGTTGTTCTTCAAGAGCTTGTATCTAGTAGCAACCTGGTGAGATGTCTACCATGTTGGAAAATGAAAGTGTCACAGAAGAAGATCAAACAAAATGGAAGAAGCAGATGGAAAACCAGACTCATTTGGGCCCCTGATTCCATATTCCACTCCATTGCTATTTCTTTGGCACTTGGGAGTTAGATAGAATTGCTACCGAGTCACACACTTCTCTGCATGTCTTCAACTGGTCAGGGTGTCATAAACTACTGTGTCTTCTCATCTTCAATGCTCACTCTGTTAGGATCCTGCCCTTACTCCCGCACATGCACAACTCAGGGTCTTGCATCTTATGTCATCAGCAGGTGTTGCTGACTACGTACCTACCTTGTGGTCACACAACCTGCGTCTTAAAAAGCTGGAGGCGGACCTCTCTCTCTGCTCTCTGCTCTCTCTCTGCTCCCTACTCTCTGCTCTGATTCCTGCTTCCCTTCCCCACCAGGCCTGGCTCTCCTCTCTTTCCCTCCCTCCTTCCCCTCCAAATAAAGCTCTAAAAGCTAACAGTGGGTTCTTTTGTGACTGTGACCTTTCCACATGGTAACCAGCACCACCACCAGCACTGTTGTTTACCTATCACACTCACCTATGGTTCTTAATTCTGAGAGGAGAACCTTAAAGGGAAGCTTTCTGGAATCATAATTGAGATTAGATATCTTTAGGGGTTTTCTTGGAAATAACTTCCAAGCAGATTACTAGAACTACAATTTATATCATAGTCTTGGGGTCCTGTCATTCATGCTATCCTTTTTTATTTTTACTTTAGCTAAACTATTAAATTCTTCCAACTTACATAATACCTTACCTTTCAAAAATAACCTGGACACAAGGTTATGAGAGTATCTATTTTGCAAGTATATTTAAAGATAGATTTGGAAATAAAGATCATTTTATAATTAACTATAAGGGTATCTCATTAATTCTTTTAAGGAACTAAGGACAAAATAGTTTCCTTTTTCCAAAAGTGAAATATAAACACACATTGATTATAATTATGCTGTTACTGGTTGTTAAAAGGAGCGCTCACTAGAGCCAAATTTAAGCTTTTTGGAAAGGATCACTTCCTATTTCAAATAAAAGGAAGTTTGAACACATTGTCTTTGTTCTTTTTGTAAGAGTTTTCTACCCTGAATTTTTAAGGCACAGAATGTGTTTTCTGCTTTGAACAAGTGGGGGATGACTCTCTAGACTTCTGTGCCTGCATCAGCTGCTCTTTGAAAGTTTCCTCTTGCATTTCACAGCTCTGCACAATTTCCCATCACAGCTCATTTCCATTTTCCTCATCCCAGGCACTTATGCAATGTACACTGGTAGATGGTTAGCCTTTTCTTCCTTTCAAATGTTTCCTTCCATTTTCTCATGACAAAAAGATGCTTTCAAACCAGTATCCAAAATACATCACACAATTGAAATAGGATCAAAATAGTCTGTGCTCTCAGCATTTTGTGACAACTTGTAGTTTCCATTCTTGAGCACATGTAGGTCTGCATCATTTGCTCATGAAAACACAGACATCTTCCTACATAGTCTTTGCTGATTGCTTCCTGAAGCAAGCCACTTCCCCTCTCTAAATTCTTATTTCCTCATTTCATAGATCACGATCTTCTCAGGTATAATCAGAATTTCCTTCACTCATTCCAATTCCAGATTAACATCAGTACTTCTCTCACTTTCATATTCTGTTTCTGACTATTGAGGTCACCAACTATCTTTATACAGCCAAAGTCAATGCTGACATTTCCATCTTCCTTTTTTATTTTGGTGTTTCTGATATATTTGACACATGTGCTCTGTTTTGGTATTATGTCTTTTCTAGGCTTCTGGGATATTTATCTCAATTTCCTTCTGTCTCATCTGATTAATTTCCCACTGTGATTGTGACATTAAAATGAGATTCTTGGTTTATACTCCTTGGCTCTCCTCTCTCTTGTTACCATTCTGCTATTTGTTGTTTCCATCTGGTCCCACAGCTTATTTGCCCTACAGGTAGAGCTCTCTCTCCCAGCATTTAGGCATGGATATTTACATCCTTAGGATTTTTAGTAAGATACCACCAGTCAGCAAAACACTGATGCCCTGGCCCTGGTATATAGCAAGGATTCAGAACACCACTGTTCACACTGTTCTTGGGAAAAACAATCATAACATGAGAGTCAAAATGGACTCTGTCTCACACCACACTTTTTCTGTGTGAGTAAGTCTTGTTGGCAAAGCATACCGAATAGATTCTCATTCCAACCACTCACTATTTCCACTACTTTAGCTCCAGACTATGCCTCTACCATTTATCACCTAGATACAGAAACAGCCTCCTCATTTGCTACCTCTGCCTCCACTATAGCCCATTACAGTCCCACCTCACAAAGCTGTTGGAATGCCTTCTCCAAACACGTAATGATAACTAACATTTGTTATTATGTACCAGACACTTTCCTGAGCTTGCTTGCACTTGTCCATTTACACCCATTGAGATGGCTATTATATCTGCTTCTATTCCATAGATGAGAAAACTAAGTGACAGAGAAATGAGGAACTTGGTAAGGATACATTGCTAGTAATTACAGGAGGATTTGAATGCAAGCAGCCTGGATCAATTTATTGAGCTCTAAAATTCTGTGTTTCATTATTGCTGTGTCACTCATCTGACTGCTTCTTATTGCAATTGGGCTAAATCTAGCTCCTTGCTAGAGTGTGGTCAGGGCCCAGGCTGTCTATTAAATGTAATATTATATTCTATTTCCTTTTTCCTCTCCTCATATAGACAGTATCCATGCTGGCCTCCAATGTGCTGCTCTGATCACTACTGTTTTAGGTATTATATTTGCTGCTTTTCTTGGAACACACCTTGCTTACCAGCTTTCTGCTTATTTTATTTTATTTTATTTCTGGTTATTTGAATCTTACTGCAATTTTTCTCATCTTCAGGAGTTATCTTAACTTCCCTGCCTCCAGGTATTATATCTAGGCTCCTTGGGTACATCTCATTTATTTATTTGTATCATTCTCCATTGGAAGTCAGTTTCTTAAGGATGTTTAGACTTAGGTTTCCCTAATACCAATGCTTTCCATTGCAGGCACCTGAGAGACTTCAGGTCTGAAATAGGGATAACATCAATCACACAGGCTGACTATGAAGGGTAAGTAATACTGCATTCTGGAAGTGCATTGTTTGCAATTGTAAGTATGAAGTTCTTAATAGAAATGGAATAGAGTTGCCTAAGCTGCAAAATGCAATGGAGCAGATACCATGACTCATGTTATAGCTTCTTCTGTCCCTAAGGCAAAACAGTTCAGTATAGAAAGGCGGGTAAATAATAACTGGTGCATGTGATTCATGTCATTTATCAAAGATGTATATCAAGTCAGGAAGGTGGCATTAAATTCCTAGAAAGACACAGATTCTATCTCCAGAGCATGAGCATAATCACACCACTGTTTCCTGGGGCATGTATGTGTGTCAGGAAGTGTGCTTTCTAACTGGAGTATATAGTTTGTGTGGACAGGGCTATTACATCTAATTAGTTTTCAGAGTCCCTGCTGCATTGTCAGCGGGAATATTTTCACAGTTTTACTTTATGAGCTCCTGGGGCCATAAACATCTCCCCAGGCTTCAGATCTCCAGTGTGGGGCAATGAGCAGCTGGTCTGGAGAGGACTCTGAGTAGTGACTGCACTAACAAATCAATTGCACAAAAATATTATTTCTGATGAGTTTTTTTCTTTTTTTGAGCACCTACAAATTCACTGTAAACTCAAAAGCACTGTGTCACCTAGAGCCAGGAGGTCCCCGCTTTAGACAAAATGCAATACTACTGTGCATTTCTGTAGAACTCAGTCTTCAAATAAACTTTTGTCATTTCCTCTGGAGTATTCCTCTGGCTTTTATTTAGATACTTAGATTTAAATTCATTCACCCAAGAAATAGGGATAAGGAGTTGCTAAAAGATTCAGGGATGAAAAGTGTCTGGTCTCCTGAAGGGCTTGATTAATGATGGATAATGTATTTCCAACGGCAAAGAACATTTTCAAACAAGAGTCGTCCCCCCCCTGCTTCCAACAGCAGCACTGTAGACACATGCTCTGTATTAGTTACTTTTCTATTGTTGCAATGAAACACCACACCATGACCAAGGCAACTTACAGAAGGGTTTATTTGAGGTTTACAGTTCCAGAGGGATAAGCATCCATCACCATCATGGTGGCAGACAGGTATAATGCTGGAGCACTAACTGGGAGTGCACATCCTGGTCCACAGACAGGAAGCAGAAAGCACTCTGGAGATGGCATGAGTTCTTTGAACTTCAAAGCCTACTCCCAGTGACAAATTTCCTCCAATAAGACCAGGCCTCCTAATCTTCCCCAAAACAGTTCCACCAACTGGGGACCAAATATTCAAACATATGAGTCCATGTGGGTCATTATCATTCAAACCATCCCATGTTAGTCTAAATCAGTATCTCTGTGAACAGGAGCCTGGAGATAGTGACAATGGTCAATGACATATCCTTTGCTGAACTCTGGCCATTATAGCTTTCTGCAGCCCTGGATTTCCAGATGTTCTTAGATGAGTGCTTTATTTTTATGTGGTTTTATATAACTCACTGTGTGTCCAGTAGAGTTAAATCATGAGGAAACCAGATCCTAGGCACCAATGCTCTTAGCTCCATTGCTCAACTTCATGAATTCTTGTTTTTCCTTTGCAGAAAATGAAAACATGATGAATTAAACATTAAAGTAGCCAATTAATGTGTTAGGTCATCTTTGCACACCCCTGAGACCTTTCCCTCTTGTGATCACATGTTCAAATCTGGGCCCCAGATCCTGAGGACATTGCTGTCTATGGAGACAGGAAATTGAAGCACTATATGGGAAATGTGACAGAAAGCAGGCTACAGCTTCTTTCAGAAAACACCCTCAACCCAAAGCAGATGATCATGGGATTTAAGTTCATAATCCACATACACACAGATTTGAGCTTCCACATAGGCTCTACCTTCTTGTCCTAAAATGAGGCTGATCACAGTAGACCTGTGTTCCTCAGACAAGTAAGTCAGATGGACAGGAGAAGGTAGTATTCTTGAGGAAAACTATGTGTGCATGCAAATGCTCTGTGGAAGCTAGTCAGGAGGGAGGAAGCTTCTTGCTCAGTCCCAGCTTGATTTCTCTACATCCTATAAGCAAAATATATTGTGTCTTCAGCAACAGGGCCTTACTGTCTAATTCTCATGGGCAACCAAGAGCAATGACAATAGCCTGTATTGTTTTAGGGCCTTATGGGGTTTTTGGACCAACAACTCATATGAAGATGTCCAATGCTCATCACTGGGACTTTTGTTAATAACCAACTTATAGCTTCTAGGAGCTGCATTAGCTACTCATTCAAGATACCTCTGTTCAAACTTTTTTTTTGTTTTCTTTTTAATTAGATTTTTAAAGTAGCTTACAAAGTAGTGGCTTTCCATTGGGCTTTATCATAATCCTTAGTTTTGGTTATACCTCTCCCTACCACTTTTTTAGTTTTGTTTTTTGAATAGGGTCTAAAGTAGCCTGGCTGGCCTCAACTTCTTATGTAGCTGAAGACAATTGAATTCCTGAATTTTTGGCCTCCATCTCTTAGGTGCTGGGACTCCAGGTGTGGGTCATCATGCCCAGTTTCCACAATTCTAATAATGGAGTCTCTCCTTTGCTACTGTGTCAAAGGCAGACTTTTGGGAACTTCATTCAAGCTTCCCAGATGCTCTTTCACTCTGATTGCTTGGATTCCTTCCCTATCTTTTTCTGAGAGGTGGTGTTTATCTTCACACCCTGTGGTGAAGCTTTCTGACGATGATGACAGCTTCCATGCCCTGGAAGATTCCCCTTTTTGAACCAAAAGGGTTAGATCTAAGCCTGGACTTTCTACCATCTACCTCGTACTTTATATTTACAGATTCAGAGAAGTGATGGGTAAAGAAATACACCAAGCTGCTAGGCAGACAACTTATTCAAATACATACTGCACAAATACCATCAGATTCTTGAGGCATTTACTATGTGCTGAGCCCTATTCTGGGTGCACAGAGAAAAACTTGAATCCTCCATGGTCACTGCCCTTACAGGTATGCACTTTGGTGAGGAGAAGAGTAAACCATGTAAACTGACAAATAAAAGCAAATGTCTATGTGATGAGGAAGGGGTCTTAAGAGAGGCTGAGAACATTAGCGGGTACAGCCCAGACAAAACACCAATGAGTTCATGTTTTATGTGACCATACAGAAGTCTCTAGATTGCAGAGAAGTTCTTACTGCTCCTAGGTTTGGGGAATGTGTCTCACCAGAACAGAAAACATTCCTAGAGAGGCTTCTACACTTTAGAAGTTATCTGATGACCTGTCACTTAGGCTCCAGAATTACAAAAGCAACTTCATTTTCTGGAGATATTTAACAACCTGAACTTGGAGCTTGCCATGTGCTTTTAATTAGGGATTAGAATATTACCAGAAGCAGATTTTCATAGATTAACCTAGACTTAGAAAAATAAAAGAAGAGGAAGAAACAAGACTTCTTAAATTTCTCATCATATACCTGAAAATTTGGGATAGAATTCAGGTACAAGTGAAATATGGAAATATAAACCTTGGACTAGCCTTGTTCAGGATTGTTTCCCCACAACTGAAAGAATTTCCCGACAGAGTGGTTGCAGTGGAGGCACACACAGAACTAGGTCCATCTGTCTTTAGCCACAAATAGAAAGCTTGTCACAATGGAGACAATATTAGTTAATCTTTACCCAGGAAACCATGCAGTGGTGAGTGCTGTTAGCATGTTTTCAAAGTAGGGTGTTGCTTAACTGTGGCAGGAGAAGCACCTTAACAAAGAAAATGCACTCCCCTGAAATACGGTTCATGAGGACTGCGTTAAATCCTTCCTGGTCCTATTGGTCAATTTTATATAACCTTGATTCCAGGCGGGATTGTGAAGAGGTGGAATGAAATTATTGTACTGGTCTTTTTAGACACCTCCTCCTTCTTCCAATGATAGAGCAGCGGAGTGACAGTTCTGGATTTGGCAGCATGGTCAATGGGAACAAGGAGGAGGAGGGAGACCAAGATAGAATCGGCACCTACTCCTCAGCTACTTGTTCGACTGCTACAGCTAGAGGTGGTGCATGGCTGCATGTGTAATGGGACAGCAGCAGGCAGCGCTGTGTTTGCTCTTTTCTGTGGAGACCTCCCATGCCCTGTCTCAGATTCGCAGACTTCTCCTGCTTCTGGGGACCAGTTCTGGACCAGTTCTAAGATGACTTGGAGATGGAGTGCTTTATCAGTTTCTTTCTGGTTGATTGCTGGGTAGAATGGTTAGACTAGACAACATCTGATAGCTATTTCAGCTCTAATTCAGGGAAGGAGGCAAGCAGTTGCTTCACACGTGAGTAGGAGAGGTGTTGCAGGTATTGGCTGGTGCTAGCTTGTTGCTTTGCATTTAAGAACGTCTCATTAAAAAGGCAATTGGAAAATGATATAAATCAGGAATTTTCTTCTTTCCAGAGACTAGACTTAGCTGCACACCTTAATCATCTCAGATGTCTTATAATAATTACAGTGTGAAAATCTCATTTTTCTCATGTGAGAAGTCTTACTAAATGGATAAAGTGACATTTGTTTATGTACTTCCAGTGTTTTGCCCCAGAGAAGATCAACAAATGCAATATTTACTCCGAATGACAGCATTCCTGTCACTATAAACCTCCAGAGAAGGTTTGACGGAGTTCTGGCTTCATGCATGCAGCTTGGGTAGGAAGATGGCTGGGGGCAGTTAGCTTTCTATTTCCTGACGAATCCAGCCGGCCTTGCCTTTCTTCACTTGCATGCTGAGTGGAACTTTTAAAGGCATCTACATCTTCATTTATTTTGAACAGCTTGCATTGAGTATCACAGTTCTTGACTCTAAAGTTCTTGTTCTTATTAATGTGGCCATTATGCTCATTGATTTCTTCAGCCTCTTTGTTCCAAGGTACTGCTTCAAATTTGGAATCAAATGAGCGTTCTTTGGAACATGTACTTGTACCAAATGGCCTTAGCCAGAAGAAGAAGGTGGGAGTGGGTGTATTTTACTGAAATTAGAGTATTCTTTATAAAAGAGAGAATATAGTAGAGAGAAAATAAGTACCAAGTTAGGGAAACGTTCCTTATTCTGCCAATTTCATCTATCCTCAAGCATCCTCTAGATGGTATTTTGACATGTTATTGGTAAATCATTCTAATGTCTTGTCTTCATTCTAGGTGGATATTTATTTTGATTCAACCTGACAGCTAGCAAACATTCTGTTATAAACAGCCAGGTTTAGAAAAGCAGGGATGTTACCAAGGATGAGATGAGGAGCTTTTAGACCACGCCAAGCCAAATTGTGAAGTAGGAAATAATCATATTCTCCCTCTCTCCTCTCCCTCTCTCTCAGGAGTGATTCTTAGGACAAATTTCCCACCTGAAACACCTAGTGTCTTCATTTATTCTTTCCAGTATCCAACTCTTTCCTATGTATCATTCTACCTGGCCCTGTACAACACAAAGAATCATGCATTGAGTATGTTTTGCATGAGAAGAATTGTCCCAGGCCATGAGCTTTAGCACTGAATAAATTCTTCATAATTTAGTGAGATACTCCATTCTCCAGAATAGCATAGCATCCTATTGATTTAACCACATTCTACATGGAGGAATTAAAGATGTATTTATAGGTTGACAAGAAAAAAGGATAGGGAAAATATGCCCATTATACACAGAATTAATGAACATTGAACGTTAATGAGCCACATGCTGCTCTGCAGACTATGGATGTGTTGAGCTAATTTCACCCTTCCAGCAGCCTTCTTAGGAATCATATTGTTATTTTACCCACATGCTTCTAGGAGTGAAAGCGAGGGTAAGTTGTCAAACATAGTAAGTAACAAAGGCAGTTCTGAACTGGGTAGAGCTGTTAGAGTTACCACTGTTTTGTCTAGAACATAAACAGAATAAACTATAATACATTTCTATTTTTTCTAATTTTAATTTTTTTCATTGGGTATTCAGTATACATGATACAGTGTTATATAAGAACATTTTCATACAAGCATACATTGTACGTTGACCCTACTCCTCCCAACTGTTGCACTGAATTTCCTGACTTCTACTTTCATATATATATGTATATATATATACATATATATATATATAGTGTTATATATCTGTATAAAAATTGAGAAATACCATGAAATTTACTTAAGGCTGTCTTAATTCACTTAATATGAGTATGTCCAACTGTTTTCCTATTTTTCCTGTGAGTGATAAAACATTATTCTTCATTGAATCACAGACACACACACACACAGACACACACACACACACACACACACACACATCACATCACATTTTCTTTATCCGTTCTTTCATTTTTTGGACCCCCTAGGTTGGTTATATAACTTAGCTATTGTGAATAGTGCTGCAACAATCAATGCGCAGGTATCTCTGTGATATGTTGAACTGTAGTCCTTTGGGTAAATACCCAGGAGTGGTACAACTGGGTCATATGGATGATAGCTTTTATTTAAGAAAACTCCACTACTTTATTTCTTAAGAAAACTCCACACCGATTTCATAGTGGTTGGAATTGTTTACTTGACACAAGCTAGAGTTATCTGAAGGGAGAGAACCTCAATTGAGAAAATGTCTCCATAAGATCCAGCTGTGAGGCATTTCTTAATTAGTGATTGGTGGAGGAGGGCCCAGCCCATTGTGAGTTGGGCCATCTCTGGGCTGGTGGCCCAGGGTTCTATAAGAAAACAGGCTGAGAAAGCCAGGGGAAGCAAGTCAGTAAGCAGTACTCCTCCAGGGCCTCTACATCAGCTCCTGCATCCCAGTTCTTGCCCTGCTAGAATTCCTACCTGACTTCTTTTGGTGATGAACAACATAAGTAAACCCTTTTTTTTACCCAACTTACTTTTTGGTCATGGTGTTTCATTGCAGCGATGGGAACCTTAACTAAGACATTTATATTCTAACAAGCTAAGTAGGGGTCCCTTTTTGTCCATATCCTCACCAGCATTTGTTGTTTTGCATTTTCTTAACAACTAACATTCTGAGTAGAATGAGATAGAACCTCAATGTAGTTTGGCTTTCATTTGTGTTATAGATAGTGACATTGACCGTTTTTTGTGTTTATTAGCATTTATATTACAGTTTTTGAGAACTGTTAATTAACTCACTTACTAATTGTGTTGCTTAACTTCTTTTTTCTTAGTTTTCTGAGTTCTATGTATATTGAGATACCAACCATCTGTCAGGGGTATAGCAAGCAAAGACAGACTCACCTTTTTTAAGTTTTTCTTCACTCGTTCTTCTATTTTCTCTGTGGTGCAGAAGCTTTTTAATTTCATGAGGTCCTGTGGTAGTTTGAATATAGTTGACCCCCATAAGCTCACAGGGAGTGGCACTATTAGGATGTGTGACTTTGTTGGAGTAGTATGGCCTTGTTGGAAGAAGTGTGTCACTATGGGGGTGGGCTCTGAGGTTTCCTACGCTCAAGATGCTGCCCAGTGTCTGAGACCACTTCCTGTTGCATTCTGATCAAGATGTAGCCAGTACCATGTCTGCCTTATGCAGCCATGCTCCCTGCCATGATATTGGACTGAACCTCTGAAACTGTAAGGCATCACTTCAATTAAATGTTTTCCTTTATAAGAGTTGCTGTGGTCACGGTATCTCTTCACAGCAAGGGAAACCCTAACTATGATAGGTCTCCCTTGTCAGTTGTTGGTATTATTTCCAGAGAAACCAGGGTACTATTTAGAAGGCCTTTGTTGTTCCCTATCTGGAAATGTTTTTCCTGTTTTTTTTTCTCTAACAGTTTCAATTTCAGGCCTTGTATTAAGAACATTGATCCATCTGGAGTTGTACAGGGCACAAGAAGGATCTAGTTGGTTTCATTATTCTTCATGCTGATGTCTAATTTTTCCAGAACCAGTTTTAGAGAGGCTGTCTTTTCTCCAATGTATATTCTCTACACCTTTGAAACTGTCAGATGGCCACAGCTGCATAGGTTTATATGGGCCTTCTAGTTACCTCCGATGATCTTTGTGTCTGTGTTTGTGTTAGTGCCATCTTGCTTTTGTTATTATGGCTTGATAGTAAAATATGATATTAAGTGTGGTGATACCTCCAGCATTATTCTTTTTCTTGGGGTTGTTTTGACTAATTGTGGCATATTGTTCATGTCAAATTTAAGATTTTTGTTTGTTTTTGTGGAGATTGGCACTATAATTTTGATGGAACTGAATTGAACTGATAGATCTTTTTGGTAGTATGGTAGTATAACTATTTTCAGAATATTAATTCTTCATATCCATGAGCATGGGGAATTTTTCCTTTTTTTTCTTCAATGTTTTAAAGTTTTCATGGAGAAGATCTTTTACTTCTTTAGTAAGGTTTCTGTAAAGGAATGTTCTTTTCAGGGTTGCTCCTCAGATTTCTTCCTCAGTGTCTTTGTCATTGTTTATAGAAAAGCCATGATTTTGTGTTAATTTTCTATCTTGCTGTGTTTCTAAAAGTGCTGGACAGATCCAAGAGTTTTCTGGTGGCATCTTTAAGCTCTTCTCTGTATAAAATTGTATCATCTACAGAGAAGGATATTTTGAGTTTTTCTTTTCTATTTTGTATCCTTTTTATTTGATTATCTTGTCATATTACTTTAGCTAAAACTTCAAGCACCATATTGAGTCAAAGTTGGGGAACAGAAGAGCCTTGGTTGAGTTGAGCATTGATATAGCTATATGGCTATACTTGTCATTTGCAGTCCTAATTATATGTAATATGTTCTGTCTACTCCTAGTTTCTTTAGGGCTTTTATTATGAAGAGATGGTAGGTTTTGTCAAAAGCCTATTTTCCATCTTTTAAGATGATTACATGATTTCTGTCCTTCAGTCAGCTTATGTAATATATTACACTTATTCACTTATATATGTGAAGCATTCCTGAATCCCTGGGATGAAAAGTGAATAGTCTTCTTGGTATGTTCTTGAACTCAGCTTGCAGATATTTTATTTGAGAATTATTGAGAATGTTCATCAAGGATATTGGTCTGTAACTTTATTTTTGTTGGGTTTTTGTCTGAAATTTTTGTCAAGGTAATTTGACTTCATAAAAATAGCTGAGTGTTGTTCTTATTGGTGTTAGTTTTTCTTTAATTGTCTTGTAGAATACAATAGTTAATCTGTTTTGGCCTGGACAGTTCTTTGTTGGGAGATACATTTTTATTACTTAAAATCTCTTTACTTCTTACAGACATGTTTAAATTGTTGATATTAGCTGGGCAGTGGTGGTGCATGCCTTTAATCCCAGCACTTGGGAGGCAAAGCCAGGCAGATCTTGTGAGTTCATGGCCAGCCTGTTCTGCAGAGCGAGATCCAAGACAGGAACCAAAACTACATGGAGAAACCCTGTCTCGAAACTCCCCCCCCCAAAAAAATTATTGATACTGTCTTGGTTTAATTTGAATAAATAATATGTATATATAAGCTAAATCATTTCTTTTGCAACTAGTCATATTTATTTTATGAAACTGAGTGCACCCATGTTTGGGGAACACATGTTTAAAATTCTAAGGTCCTTTTGATGTTTTTTTTCCTTAATTAGTATAAAGTGACTTTTAAAAAATTCTGTTCTAATTTTGGTTTGAAGTCTATCTTGTCAGGTATTAGACTGGTGACACTGGATTATTTCCTTCTCATACTTGCTTGGATACTGTGGTGGTAAGAAAAAAAATGGCCACCAAAGGGAGTGGAACTATTAGGAGGAGTGGCTTTGCTGGAGTATGCATGGTCTTATTGGAGGTAGTGTGGCACTGGAGGCAGGCTGTGTGGTGAGACAGAGCACTTCCCGTTGCCTATGAGTCAAGATGTAGGACTCTCAACTACTTCTCCAGCACCATGTCTGCCTGTATGCCTCCATGTCCCACCACGATGATAATGGACTGAACCTCTGAAAATGTAAGCACATAAGAGTTGTTGTGGTCATGGTGTCTAAGACAAATACTTCTTTCCCATCATTTAATCAAAAAATTGCATCTGCCTTTGATGATGTATTGCCATTTTGGATACAATAAATAGATGAGTTTCACTTTTAAATGCAATATATTAGTCTTCCTTCCTTCTATCCTTCTTCTTTCATTTCATTTCCTTCCTTCCTTCCTTCCTTCCTTCCTTCCCTTCCTTCTTCATTCTTTTTTCTGTGTGGTATGTATATGTGTGGTACATGCATGAAAGTGTTTAGGTATATAAACCATACACATATACATGGAGACCAGACCACAACATCTGATGTCTTCCTCTTTTGCTCCCTGTCTTATTGACTTGAGACAGAATCTCTCATGAACTGGAAGGTCACCATGTGTACTAGGCTGGCTATTGAACTTTTGGGATCTGCCCATCCTTGACCCACCCCCACCCCCCACCCAACACTGGGGTTGCAAAATATGTATCCATGCACAACTATTTACATCTACGCTGGGGAGAGAGGTAAGATCTACTTTTAGGCCTTTACATTTGGTATCTATTGTTCCAGCTCTTGCTAGGTGGGCTTATTTCTGAGCTTTTCTTCTGTTTCACTCCATTAGTCTATAAATGATGTATTGGTTACTATATGTCTGTCATAATGTTAGAGAGGTCATAACTCCAGCATTGTTCTTCTTTCCTTCTCAGAATTACTTTGGATATTCTAAGTCTTGTGTTTTCACATAAAATTTAAGATTGCTTTTTCTCATTCTAGGAAGAATGCCATTGTAGTTTTGATCGTAGTTGTGTGACTGTCCTTTTCAATAATACAATCATTTAAAAACATTACTTCTACCAATACATGTGCATTCAGTGTGTTATGTTGTCCAAGCAGGCCTCAAATTTGGAGTATTCCTCTGTAGTGCTGGAATTACAAGTATGTGCTATCATGATCATTTTAATGTGCAGATGGATTTGGTTTGTAAAATTTTTTTCATTTGTGTGTGTGTGTGTGTGTGTGTGTGTGTGCGCGCGCGCGCGCGTGCGTGCATCTGCCTTGTGTGTACAGGTACTCACTGAGGCCAGAAGAGGGGGATTGGATCCCCTGGAGCTGTGCTTATAGGTAGTTATGAGTTGCCTTATATGGATACTGGGAACCAAACTTGGATTCTCTGGAATAACACTAGGCACTGAAAAGTTCCTACTTTTACGTATTTTTGTGTATTCAGTGACCATTATGTCATGGTGTTCAGCTTGTATTTTAGACTTAAGCAGGCCCGAATTTGCAGTTTTCCCTCATCATTTACAGTCAATTTGGGCAAGTTCCTTAGCTAGTACAAGCTTTAGTTTCATCTTCCCAAAGGTGGAAAAAGTTTAATATGCTACAATGATAGGTGTGAGGAGATTAAAAGGTACGTACAAATCATTTCACACAGAGCCTGAAAAAATGCAACAGCTTAGAAACTGTAATTCTTAATTCTTAGTAGTGTTATCTGAGCTGTGAAAAACGGAGGAGCTTAACAAGGCTTTCATGGAAAACGACCCCTGTTTCACATGGAAGTAGTTAATGAGATTTCCAGGAACCTGTGGGAGAAGAGGAATTTCAGTGTCAGGGATGGGGACCTGTAGATGGATATTAAGTCTGATAATGACGTGGTCAGGCTTGCATTTCACGTGTATTACTCTGTTGGCAGTTGCAGAATGAATCAGAAGTTTAGAAATTTGAAGAGGTTAGAGCCCGGGGCTAATTAGCTAGCATGATGAAAGATGGCAGGGGCTTAGACCGGACCAGAGGGACTGGGGATGGAGAGAGGAGCTGCTTGTGGCTGCTCCTCTATGTCTTCTCCTTTTGTGCCTCTTTCTTTGACAGTAGTATTCCATGACAGTTGTGATGTTTTAGTGGCACGCAGTGCTTCTTCATCTATAGTGCTTTGTGATGTCCTGACAAAAGACGTGGATGACTTAATATCCTCAGTGCCCAATTTCAAGACTTTATTAACATGAGAATTTCAAGTGCCAAACCAGGAACCATAGAGAAAAGGTCTTGGGGAAGGAAATCTTTCTCCAGTTTTTTATTTTTATTTTTCTCAAATAAGTTACAGAATAATTCTGTTCACAGTTGACATTGGTACCCACTTTCATTGATAGCCTGTTTTTTTTTTATATAATATTTGTAACATGTTGCCTAATGTATAAGTTGAAATTCCTGTATTACAGCAATATTAGTGTTACTACAGAGGTTATTTGATATTTTTGTTTTTGATATTTTTACTGGAATGATACAATATCAAAGGGGAAGCTGAAAGATATTCTGTTTAAAAAACAAGGATAGAATTCCACGAAAGGCATATTCTTCCATCTCATCGCAGTGCAGGAGAGCAGGCAGCATGGTGAGTCACAAGCCCAGAGTCTTTAAATCAAGCCCCCTTTTGTGGTGCGGTTTTCTGAAGTGGTGTCTGTAGGGCCGTCTGACGGATGGAGCCAGTAGTTGTGAGATGGTGAGTATACTGGAGATAAGGAAGAGCATACAAACGCTGGGGAGGAAGAGAACAACACCTTCCTTGCCATCTCCTCAGGAAGTGCTTCTGGCCATGAAGTAACCTGGTGAAAGCTAGGGGAACCAGCGGACTTTTGTTCTGTTGTCTTTTACATATTCTTCAGTGTGTAGGTCATTTAAACGTATTGAACAATCATTTAACAGATATGTACTGGATAACAACTATGTGTTCATCACATTCTAACTAATCATGAACAGGCAGAGAGGTGAAAAACAGACAAGCCTCTGAGAGGAAAAGTAAACAAAAATGCAAAAAAATCATACTGATATACATTACTGTCTATAGACTAAAGGCGTGTTTCACATATCTAGATAGTTAGTAAATATTAACACATATTCTGTTGGCAAGTAATTATAAGACCTGTAATGCTGCTATATAATAAATGATACAGAAAGTAAATACATAGTTAAAGAAAGATACTTTCCTGTAAGTACTACAAAAGGCCTAAGATCTGAAGTTTTGAAAACTGCTTTAAAAAATACAATATGCTATGAAAATGCAAACATTTCACCATTTGCAGGATTGTACAGATGGTACTAGATTCAATTTCAGGGCTTTGTATTTGTATCTTGGCTTTGGAATGGTACTGCCCACCAGAACCTGGTACCTCAGTCTTTATCTTAATGGTCTTGAAGAGCCCATGATACTGATTTTGGACGTGTGGGTAAGGATAACCCTTAGCTAGAGGTTATCTTGGTATGAAAGCTTTGTCTTGGGGACTATCTTCTAAGAAGACAGCTTTTTAGCACAATTAATAAACAGTAAGGTTATCTTCTCAAAATTCTCATGAATGTGGTATCTCCATACTTAGTTCTGACATGGAAATTTGGAGAAATAGCAACTTGAAATAACCTAAACTTAAAGATGAAACCAAATGATAAGGAAATTTGGGGAGGTAAATAGTTGTAATAACAGAACAAAAATTCTAGATATTTGAGTTAAGTCAGTTTACATGTACCATAGTTTCTAATTCTTCCAGAAAAAAGGGCTTATTGAGCTTCAAGGATATTGACAAGTTGCTTGAATTCTTGCAGTTTTAAAAATTTTCCTTTTTTTGAGATTATAATTTCATCATTTCCCCTTTATCTTTCCTTCATCCAAAATCTCCCATATGCCCCTCTTTATTCTCTTACAAATTCATGGCTTCTCTTTTCGTTAGTTGTTGTTATACACACACACACACACACACACACACACACACACACACAAATATTCCTAAATACATAAATACAACTTGCTTAGTCTTCATAATGTTATTTGTATGTGTGTTTTCAGAGCTGACCATTTGCTATTGGATAACAAATTATGTGTTTTTTTCCCTGAGAAGACTGTTCCTCTCACCCTGTGCATGTCATAGTTACCTGTAGTTCTTTTTGTAGGGTTGAGACTTAGTGGTTTTTCTTCTGCACACTTTATCATGTCTATTGTTGTCCTTGTTCAGCATGTTGGTGAGACTTCATGGGTGTAGCATCTGACAGTCCTAGGAGACACAATCTCACAACACTCCCTGGTCCTCTGGCTCTTACAGTCTTTCTATCCCCTCTTTTACAATGATTCCTGAGTCTTATGTGTGGGAATTCTTGAGTAGATGTGTCTGTTGGGACTGGGCTCCACAACTCTGCCTTTTGATTGATTGTAGGATTTGTTTGTTTGCTTGTTTTGTTTTTGAAGAAGCAAAAGGCAGCCAATTGAGAAATAATGTAGAGTATGAGGTAATGGCCATTAATGATGCAAACACAGACAGAATGAACTTGATGGTTTAAGTGTAGAAGAAGTAGTCAAGGAAACCATGGTTGAAGGAATGTTTTAAGTAATTCAGCTTCCATATCATCTCAGAATCACTGATGGGAATCTCTAAATTGGGGGAGTGTGATAGTTTTGTCAACTTGGTACAATCTAGAATCCATCTGGGAAGAGAGTCTTGATGGGGGATTTCCTGGCTCATGTTGAATATTCCTGGCTTCGAGGATGTCTGATGGGGATTGTCTTGATTGCTCTACTTAATGTGGGAATACACAATCTGAAAGTAGGTGGCACCATTGCCTGTTTTGGGCCTGTACTGTGTAAGAGTAAGAAGAACTACCATGACTCAGTTATTTCACTCCTGGGCATCTACCCAGTGAACTCCACAGCACACCACAGAAATATTTGTGCCTCATATTTATTGCTGCTCTATTCACTTTGGCTTGGAAATGGAACCAATGTAGTTGTCCAAAATCTGGTACACATATAAAAATGACATACTATATGGCTCCAAATAAAAATGAATCAACAAAGTTCATAGGAAATTGAGTGTATTCTTAATATATAACATTAAATGAGATTGACCAATCTCAGAAAAAAAGGTGCATGTTCTCCCCTATGCAGATTCTAGTTCATAATACATACAGGTATATATGTAAACAAATGTGCCTGTGGGTACAGTATAACACGTGGAAAGGAGTCACTGAGTAAGGGGAGAGATAGACTGCTGGTGAAGGCCGCAGGAGTCATGAAATAGAATAGAAAGCTAATTGCTTTTCTAGTTTTATCTCTGTTTTGAACTTTTGTTTATTTATGGTTAAATGCATAATATTGATAGTGAAAGTGTAAATTCTTAGCTATGGCTCTGGGCTTCAGAATATCTGCTCTAACTGTTCAGAAGTTCATTGAGATGGATGGACTTTGTTGTGTTTGGGCAAGTGCTTGTTGGAGTGACTATGTTAATCTAGCTGTATAGTGGTTTTTTTTTATTTGCAAATTCTTTACTATAAAATGATTTTTAATAGAAATGAGCCTATGACTCAACAGAGTACGTGAACCAAAGGAAATAGAAGTTTCCCACTATAACACTTAGCCTCTGTGTGACTGGTCATGTGGTGGCTTGAATGAGAAACGTTCCCCCATAGGCTCTGGGTCCTCAGCTGGTGGTGCTATTTCAGAGGTTATGGAACCATTAGGAGGTGGAGGCTTGCTGGAGGAAGCACATCAGTTGAGGGAGATCTTTGGGAGTGGATAGCGTCACTCTACTTCCAGTTTACTCTCTCTACTTTCTGAGTGTGGTTGAAGATGTGATTTCCGCTTCTGGCCACCTACAGCTGTACCTATTACACCATTATGGACTCTCAGTCAGGAATCACAAACTAAAATAAACTCTCCCATTAGCTGCTTTCAGTCATGGTTTTGTTGTTTTTTGTTTGCTGTTTTTCAAAGAAGCAGGAAGTAACTAATATAGTTATTTAATCTCAATGTGTCTTTGTTTCCAAAATGTATGATGCTAACAGTGTCTTCATTTCTCCAAAAGTGCCACATTGGCTAGCAATTTAGGATACTTGAGAGAAAATATTATTCAATGGTAATATTGTAGAGGGCTTACAATGTGCCTGATAACATTTTAAAGAACTTTTTGCATCATCCTTCATTTATTCTTCTTAAGGACTTTATAAAATGAGATTCATTCATTTCTTGATTTCATATGGGAGGAAATAAAATTTGAGAGACATGAAGCAATTTGCTGCAAGCCACACACCTTGTAAGTGATACCAGTGGACCCTTTTCTGCAGTGCTATTACATCTCCTTATGGCTTTGTAAAACACCACTCAAACATGAACTGCCATCAAGGGTGGTCGATGAAGAGAGTCTAAAGTTGGAGAAGTCAGCACTGTCAGATCATTTTTCTTCAAGTAGATTACAATGGATGCTATGGAAGGACCCACTCAGAGCAGCTTTAGGTGTCACTAGAGAGGACACAAAATCCAAGCATGAAGTCTCACAGCTTCACCGTCTTCAGACTTGGTGCTCTACAATCAGATTATCAAGGCAAATTTGTGTCATTCTCATTTACAGTCTAAAAGCTGCCTCAGCCTTACTACGCTTGGCTAAGCTGATTTAAGGCAGGCAAATGGCCCTCTCTCTGGTGCCAATGTGTTTGCTGAGTGTGGCAGCTGTGGATGACTTCTGATATAGCAGTGTGAGTACAGCCATGGTTCCCTGCTTTCCTGAGCACTCACCTTTAATCTAGGGATATCAGAGAGCTGTACTGTTTGCTAAAGCAGTAAAAGGTTTGCATTTGCTTTAACAGGGATATTGCAGCCCCACTTTTGCTGCCCCAGCAGCATGTGCTGTTATGGCTAGAGTCCAGATGAGATGTAGAGCAGGAAGAACAGCAGCCCAGGGATTCCAGCCTGATCCCAGAAGCCAGGGACCAACTGGAGATGGTCGTGCAGTTCTCAGAACCCTGAGTGCTTTCACTGGAGCATCCTGACGCACCCTACAGAACAGCACTTCTAGACTTTAAAAGACAGAATCCATGTGGACATGGATGTATTCTTTTCTGAGACAACTGGGAGCTTTTGTAAGATTCTCAGTGAAGTTCATGACCATTGTTAAGTTAAAAAAAAATAACAGCTTGCAGTTTAGTCTAAAATCCAGACTTAGAAATGAAATTGATTCTAATCCAACTAGAATAGATAACTGTTTTCAAAACCTCTTCAGGAGCAAAGGCATGAAACACACAGTTTTATCAGACACCCCCACTTACCCATGAAACACACGGTTTTCAGATACTCACCCCCACTTACCCATGAAACACACGGTTTTCAGTCACTCACTCCTGCTTACCCTACTGGAGATTCCTGAAGCCTTTTCATTTATTTACTTTAGTTATAATCTCTATGGTGACAGCAGCCGAGTGGCCAGGGAAGAGCACTTAGGAGGACAGCCACTATGTTGCTATGGAATTTTATAATTTCTGAACTAATCAATATGGTTCCTCTGCTCTTTCCTCCTTAGTTTTACACTGTAACCCTTTCATCACTTTTTTTTTTTGGTTGCTTCTCCGCTATCCTCTGTCCAGCCTTTTAATATCCTCCTTGCTCTGTGGAGATGGACCCAGAGCTTCGCTTAGCGTCCAGCTAGTGCCGGACAATTAATGAACGTAGGAATCTCACCTTTGGCTCTCATGCCATCCACGGCCAGTCACTGCACTTTGGAGTTCACCACCAGGCTCCAGTGGGCTCATTACATCTGTGGTGACTTAGGACATGTGCACTGCTTGCTTTTTGTCAACTTGACAAGAACTAGCCACCTGAGGAAACAGGAGGCTAATTGAGGAATTATCACTATCAGATTGGCCTCTGGGAAGTCTGTGAGATATTTTCTTGATTTGGGAGGGCTCTCAGCCACTGTGGTGATGCCTTTCCATGGCACGTGCTTCTGTTGTTGGGGCATCCCTGCCGGAATCGCAGCTGGTAGGGAAAGGAACCATGAAGAGGTGAGAATGAAAACTTGGTCAGTCAGACTGGATCAAAACTTCTACACAGTCTGACCCCACGGTTTGATTTTCTTACATATTTAAACACAGTAAACCTTTGGAGGAAAGGTCTCCATGTGACAATTCTCATAACAAAGCTTCAGGAGTAGCTATAACACAGTTCCTTTGCAAAGTAGCAAAGCACCATGGCTTTCACAGTAAGAATGAATTCTGTTGCTGGATAAACAAAGCTCAGACCCTAAAGAAAGGATTTGTAATAATCATGAGGATAGATTCTACTGATGGAGGATGCAAAGTACACGGGGCCTTATTCATAAGAATGGGATCCATTCACTGAGAGGCTAAGTTC
>CABHPQ010166477.1:0-45055 GCA_902168405.1 Peromyscus aztecus
GTGGGAGAACTAGAGCTTATCCAGGGCATCACACGTGGCCATTTGAAACTCTCTGTGTCCCTTGTCTGGGACAGAGACTGATGTCTGAGGTATTATCCCCTTAGATGTCTTATCCCCTTAGATGCCCCCAGTTTAACGCCACTGTAATACTTACAGTGGTTACTGGTCCTGGGGGCAGGGGTGTGGCTCAGCGGTAGAACCCCCACTGAGAGGCTGCACCGTGAGGAGGGACTGAGATTCTGGGACCCGGTGGTCAGAGTCTTCAGGTGGACCTCATGCGATTCGATCTAGGTTGCTGCCTTTGCTGATGCACTGCAGCCTTAGGCCAGACCTTGTCTCTGCTTCACTCAGTTCCGTGAGCTGGGGCATTGAGCTATCTAGCAGGATCTTATCATCCATGCCGAGTGCTCTGTTCCTCCTGGTCACCCCAGAGGGGCTGCTCCACAATACCCATGGACGTGTTTAACTAAATTAATGGATTGATTTAGACAGGCTCTCAGCTGAGGCTGGCCCATAACTCATTGTGTAGCCAGGTATGACCTTGAACACATTGACCATAACTATTTTTACAAAGTCCCTTTGGAATGAGTGCCCTGTGACATAGTCAGCAACGTTGAAGATATTGGTGACTCCTTGGTGTGGTGCCCAGCTCCATGGACTCTGTTGTAGTTCATTTGTGTTTTCTTTCATATCAAAACAAATCCTCCCTATTTGGTCCACCCAGGAGGAAGTTCCTTGTGAGACGATAAAAGGTTCTTTTTCTTTTATGTGTCTGGCTTCCTGAGCCTCTGGATGGACCGTCAGTATTGACTAGCCTCTTTGCTGAGTTGTGGAGATTTTGTTTAACTTACTCTGTAAATCACTTAACAGGCTACATTTCATTGATTTATTGTATGTATGCACGCACATGTGCATCTGTGTGTGATGGTCATGTGTGGAGGTCAGAAGACCACTTGTGAGTTGGCGCTCCCGTCACCATGCCAGTCCTAGGCATTAAGTTCAGTCATCAGCCTTGCTGGCAAGCACCGTCACCCTCCTCTCCTGTCTTCAATTCCTTCTGTTGCAGTGCTGGTGATGAGCCCCTTATCTGCGCATGCTCGGCAGGTGCTGCAATGCTGAGCTCTAGCTCCAGTTGATGTAGCTCAGGCTGGCCTGGCACCTGTGCTGGAGCCAAGGACGACCTTGACATTCTGATCCTCCCTGCTGAGTCTCCCTCCTCCCCAGCAGAATCCCACGAGGGTCTCTGGAAGCCATGCACCCCAAGTTCTTTTTGTGCTATGTAAAGGACTGAGTCTGGGGTTTCACACACTCACTGCAAGTATGCTGCCATCCTGTAGTGCTCTGCGATTCTTTAGATCTGAGTTGTTTGGTTTTTCCAGATGGTCGCCTGTAGCCCAGGCTGGCCTTGAGCTCTCTATATAGCTGAGGCTGGTCATGAACTTTTGATCCTTCTGCCTCTCATGCCCTGCTGGTGACCTTTCCTGAGATATAATGTAGATACAGTAAAACATCTTAAATATACACCCTGATTGTTCTGATAACTTAATAAAAAATAAAACCTGCTGATCACTGGACAGATCAGCATTGAGGACATTTTTGCCACCCCAGAAAGTTCCGTCTTGTATCTTCCTGTCTGTTCCTCCAAAGGAAGCCTCTGCCCTGATCTTATCTCAAGAGACAGCTCTGGCTGTTGAGGTTCAAGTCCATTTATTATGTACCAGCTTAGGCTGGGCCATGTGCCTGGAAAGGGTGTGCATGGGGTCTCCAGGACAGCTGCACTCATTTCTACCCCCACGAGGTAGGCCACACAGATGTCCATTCACCAGACAGAAAGAACTATGGACCAGCCATTTGACAATGCTGATGGTGACCTAACTCAGGATGCATTTGCCTCCCAGTGTGCTGGTACAGACATTAGCCACCATGTCCATTTCCTTCAGTGCTGGGAATCCAACCCAGAGCCTCCTGCATGCTGGGCACACACTTTAGCTACTGAGCCACCTTTCAGCCCTTGTTTTAGTCTGAGACAGCATCTTGCTGTGGAGTCCCATCTACCTGCCTCAGTCTTCAGTGCCCTGGGTTGCTGGTGTTGGCTGTTTTAGCTCAGGCTGACCTTGAACTTGATCCTCCTTCAATCCCCGGGCCTCTCTTTGCCATGGGGAACATTGTCTGAATACAATATAAAGAGGGGCTAGTGGAAGTGCTAGAGCACCAGAACAGCCCTGTCCACACAGCTCTGCGTCCTCACCCTCCAGACCCTCTATAGCCTGGGGGTGGGGGAGCCGCTGGGGTTGGTGTGTTTGCTGAGGTTTGCAGGCAGTTGCTCACTGCCTGTGCTCACGTGCCCTGCCCCTCTAGCAGGACTGTGAGTCACTTCTGCTGCTTTCTCTTCTCCCAGGGACTTCCTTCCACGAGGATCAGGAATTGTCACCCGGAGGCCTCTCATTCTGCAACTCATCTTTTCTAAAACAGGTATGAGAAGTAGAAATTTCAAAACAAAACCCAAGAAAAAAATCAAAATAATAAATAAAGTAAGGGATACGGGCAGCCTAGTCCACAGACGGCTTGCCCGACACGTGGGAAACCCTGGTTCCATCTCTAGCATAGCGTCAGCTGGCAATGGTTGGCGCACACTTGTGATCCGAGCAGAAGGGTCAGAAGCTCAAGATCACCCTGTGCTACACGAGAGTTCAAGACCATCCTGGACTACTAAGACCCTGTCTCCAGACAGCAACAAACAAGTACTACGAAGAGGCCATATCTGGATGTAGAAATGGACTTGGTCCCTTGAGGGTGTTGGGCCCTAAGGAGAAATCAGAGCTCTTGTGTTGTTTAGGTTTGGATTTGAAGGTCCCACATGTACAGGGAAGCTGAAAATCAGCTCAGTGAACACCCCAGCTGCAGCCCAGAGTTCGCAGCCAGGACCAGGCCACCGAGTGCCATAGTTATTTTCTGAATCTTTTCTTTCTTTTTTTTTTTTTTTTAAAGGAAGTCTTGCATTTCAATTAAAATCACTTCCTTATACTTCGTGTGCAGACACAGACCAGACCCAATTAAAAGAACCAGTGTGCCTGGCATTTGAGGCCTAGCCCATGGTCTCATGCTTCCAGTTGTTCCCCAACATGCCCTGCCACTGAAAACTGAAGCATAGTCAGGTTCCCTGCATTTCTAGTGGGCCACTGGCTTGGAATTCTCAGCCAGTCCAACATGACCTGACACCCCCCCCCCCCCCCCCCCCCCCCCCCCCCTCCCAAGCCCCGCTGTTTTCCTTCACCCTGATTCTACCAGCCCAGCTTGGAGGAGAGGCTCCATCGAGACCTGGTGGTTTGGTGCACAGTGCCCTTTGCGGGCTTTGCTTCACGCATGATAGGATGGGCTGCTGCTCTTGGATTGGGCTTCCAGTCAGCTGTACTGGGAAAGGCCCTTAGCATCTCTTCCTGTGTTTGTCTCATTGCCTGAAGGGCTCTGCCTCACCTCAGGAATCCCTGTTAATGCACTTTTTCATGGGGTACCAGCTGGCACTGTTGCTGCTTCTGGTCCCTGGCTACCTGGGAAAGCCTGCCTGGGTAAGCAGGGAAGGGAGCAAGCTTCACAGTTCCTGTACTGGCTTCCTTTGTGGGCACCCTGCCTGCAGAGTGAAGATAATGGGAAGACAAGTTAGTCATGTGCCAGGCTCTTGATGAACAGTGCTAGCTTTATACCTGGGTGGGTTGCTTGTTTGGACAGCTGGCACCCAGGTTGGCCCCAGATCTCTTGGACATGAGTGCTAGGATGACAGTACTAGGTGGGCCACCATGCTTAACTTCACTGTGGTCTGTAGTTTGATTTATTTGAACTTTTATATCTTTATTTTTAATTGTGTGAATGTTTTATCTGCACACATGTCTGTTCACTACATGTGTACCTGGTCCCTGTGAAGGTGAGAAGAAGGCATCAGATCCCCCGGAACAGGAGTTACAGGCACTATGAACCACTGCGTGGGTGCTGGGAATCGGACCCAGTGCTCTTAACCTCTGAGCCATCTCTGCAGCCCCTGCTTTTTTCTTTTCTTTTCTTTCTTTTTTCTTTTTTGTTTGTTTTGAGACAGACTTTCTCTGCATAGTTTTGGTGCCTGTCCTGGATCTCGCTCTGTAGACCAGGCTAGCCTCAAACTCACAGAGATCTACTTGGCTCTGCCTCCCGAGTGCTGGGATTAAAGGCGTGTGCCACCACTGCCCGGCTAGCCCCTTATTTTATTTGTTAAATTATGTGTATGCATGTGTGTCTGTGTGTGGGCATGTGCATGTGAGTGCAGGTACAAACAGAGGTCTGAAGCCACCAGATCTCCTGGAGCTCAGGTGGTCCTGAGCCACCTTACCTGGGTCCTCGGAACCAAGCTTGGGTCCTGTAAGGTCAGTGTATGCTCTTAACTGTGGATTCATCTCTCTAGCCCTGTTTTTTATATTCATCTTCTTAGTGTGTGTGTGTAAGTGCACACATGCAGTGGCTTGTGCATGGAGATCAGAAGACAACTTTGCAGGAGTCAGTCCTGTCCTTCTGCTATGTGGGTCCCTGCATCCAGCTCAGGTTGTCAGGATGGTGTCTTCACCTGCTGAGTCATCTCTCTTGCCCATTTACTGTAGTTGTATGCTCGCTATTGTTAGATGTCTAGGGACGTTTGTTGGGACAGCAGATCAGCTGACCCCTACTTTGGAAGGCCACTGCTTTTGTCATAGAGGCTGCCACCAGTAGTGGTCCATTGGGCACTCACAATTTATCGCAGGGGGGCCCAGAGACTGAGTGCCACCCTGAGACTGAGTGCCACCCTGTGCTCCTAGGGAAGAGGTGCTGGGGAGGAGGGAAGGTGACAGGGAGGGTGGCCCTTAGACCTCCCTCAGGAGCTGACCTTGGAACTGCTGCTGGCATGTTTCTGGTACTGCGGAATGCTCCTAAGGCGTGCTCTGAGCTGCATCCCTAGCCCTATTTATTTGTTTGTTTGTTTAGAATTGCTAGCTCAGGCTGGTCTCCACTTGTATCTGGGATGGTCGTGAGCTCCTGGCCTTCCTGCCAAGTGCTGGGATTATAAATATGCACCCCCATGCCTGGTTTATGGGGTATGGGGGAAGGGGCAAACTAGATGAGCACCCTGCTGAGCTATAGCCCACTCTCTCCAACTGCATTTTTTTAACTCCTTATTTTGAGACAGAACCTCACGTTGTAGGCTAGGCAGGCTTTGAACTGTATTCCAGGTAGGCCTTAAGCTTTTGATCTTCCATTTGCAGCCTCCTGGGTAGCTAGAACAGCACACCTCAAAGCCGACTGGCATATGCAGGGAAGAGGGGTGCTGGTGCCTAGCAGATCTGGTGTGTAGAGGTTCCTGGGCTGCCAAAGTCTGCTGGAAGTCTGAGATTCTCTGGGTCTGGGTAGTCTTGGGGAAAAGCCCATGAAACCATTGAGCTGAGGACACCTGGCCAGAGCTGACCTTCATAAAGATCAGAACAGTCCCTGACCTTCCTCCCTCTTGGAGGGAGCCCAGACTTTCCCACCTCTTGCCTGAGGCCACAAAGGATGGCTATTACTTAGATCCTTGATGGAGCTGCTTTTGGGGATATGACCAGGCACATGGGAGGAGGCTGGAGCAGGTACTAGGCATGGCTGTGGGGCAGGGTGACAGTTTGTAGAGATGGGACAGAGCTGGATCTCTTGGGCTGGGTGGACAGGTGTGTCTCAGGATTTTCCTATCCTGAATCCCCTAACCTTGAATGCCCCTGACCCTTTGTCTAATAGTGGTATTGCCAGTCTCCTTGCTTCAGGTAGATGCTCATACTGTGCTGGGCCTTGGTGGGACATTAGAGAAGTAGCCTTTGTGTTTCCTTCAAGGTGTGTTGTGTTGTTAACAGGCTGCTCCATCTCCCCACCCCGGCTTAGTAATGCTGCAGACATGCATTTCCTATACTCAACTGGCTGAAGAGAGTATTGCTGGGCTGGTTAGAGAGCAGATCAGGCTTCAGATCTACCCTGGGCCAGGGACCCTTGGAGCACATCCTAGGTCCTAGCAGTAATGGGTGCAGAGCTGGGAGTGGAGGTGGAGAGGTAGGAGACGGATAGGCGAGCCCTAGAGATTACAAGTTCCTCGCATTGATGCTGGCTGCAGAGCCAAGGATTTGTTTTGGACAGACCAGTGTCCTTCCGTACCTCAGTGGCTGCTGCTCCTTCGAGGTTCAGGACTCTAAAGATATGCCTCGTGAGGCCAGACCAGCGTCCTCCCCCTTCAGACACCCAAGTGCCTTGTGGCTTTTTGTTCAGGCTGCTTTGCTGAGCCATGACTAGAAGCTAGTGCTGTTTAAAAATTACCTAAGACCACAAGTTCCAGGAAGCCTAGTGGCCCACGAGTGAACCCTCTCCTCACCCAGAATCATCCTGCTAAACTCTGGGGGTGAGGGTGGGGTTTCTCTTCCATCCCCAGCCTTCACCCTGACTTTGGTCTATGATCACTGGGCCAGAAAAGAGATGTCAAGACACAGCCAGTCCCTAGCAGAACCCAGCCCCTCTTGTTCTCCAGAGACAGCCATGCCTCCTCACTGCCCCTCAAGCTCCTGTGTTCCCACCTCTGGCCCTCACCATGTTCCATGGAGTCACTTGTTAGATAAAACTGTACTGTCTTGAGTCAAATTGAGTTTTGTTTGAGACGGAATCTCGTGTAGCTCAAGCTGTCCTTGAATTTGCTTATGTCTGAAACTGGCCTTGAACTCTGATCTCCCATGTAGTGGGATTACAGGCATGCCTCTCCATGTCTGGCTGTGTTCTCCCTATGCCTCTTCCTCGCTAAAACGGGAGATACGCTGAGGCAGGGGGATGCTGAAATACTTGACTGTCCATTCTTGCCTGACACCAGCCTTGGGCCTTAGATCCTTCATCAGTGCTCCAAATGCATGGGCTAAGGACTGGAGAATGAGTGGAGCTGTCCACCATTTCCTACCCAGTACCTCCTTCCCTGGGCTGTTCGGCCATGGAGGCCCTTTTCTGTACCTGTGACTTCTATCTGTACAGGCCTGGGTGGCTATCAGGCCATACTTTGGGGTGCTTCTGGGTCTAAGAAAAAAACAGGTCTGGAGCAGGTGTGGTTCAAGTCGGGGGCTAGTTGGAATGATGACTGCTTTGGAGTAACAGTGTATCTTAGAGCTGGAGAGATGGCTCAGAGGTTAAGAGCACTGACTGCTCTTCCAGAGGTCTTGTTCAATTCCCAGCAACCACATGGTGGCTCACAGCCATCTGTAATGAGGTCTGGTGCCCTCTTCTGGCCTGCAGTCATACATGCTATATACATAATAAATAAATAAATCTTTAAAAAACAAAACAAAACAAAACAGTGTATCTTAGACAAGCCCCTGTTTGTCTCAAACCCGGAGGAGCCGTAGGCTGAGTAGGAATAGGAAATGTGTGCTAATGCTCCCAAGGCTCTGAAAACTCTTGCTGCACAAACCCTGTGGGTTTTTTGTTTGTTTTATTTTTGAGGCAGAGTGTCATGTAGCACAGCCTCAAACTTACATATAACTGAAGGTGACCTTGAACTCCTGATCCTCCTGTCTCTACCTCCCTAGTTCTGGAGTTACAGGAGTGTGCCACCACATAGGGTTTAGGTGGTGCTGGGGTCAAAGGGCTTTCTACCAAACTGCATTTTATTCCCACTCCTATTTTTTTAGATCTATGAATTTTGTGTGTGTGTGTGTGTTTGTGTGTGTGTGTGTGTGTGTGTGTGTGTCCTAAGACCATCAGAAAACACAGATATGCGTGTATATATGTAAATGCCTGTAGAATTCAGAGGTGTTGGATCCTTTGGAGCTGGAGTTTTAGGTGTGAGCTGCCTGACATGGGTGCTAAGAACCAAACTCAGTCCTCTTCAGGAACAGCACTCACTCTTAACTGTTGAGCCAGCTCCAGCCTCCTGTTGGTTGGTTTGAGACTGGAACTTAGTACCTCACCTAGGCTCCTCCAGGTTGACAGATCCTGTTTGGTTGTTGGGTATATCCAGGGGTCTCCAAAGTGTGTCTGAGCCCCCAGGCATTTTTGTCCAGACATGCATGCCAATGCCAGCCCTGAAGAAGGCAGATCTTGTGGTCCTGGGCATCGGGAGCTGGCCAAGATGGCATTGCTTTTTGCCAGGCTGTGGATGAAGTCTCACCGCTTTCATCTTCCAGCACCTACATACGTGCTGAGGAAGCAGAAGCAGGTGCCGGGAGTGTAGTGACACACACCCAGCCCGTTCATAGCCACGCCCAGGCAGGTGGAAAGCTCTTTAGAAACCCCCTTCCCAGTTTGTTCCCTGGGCACACTGTGAGGCTGCCGTTGGGAGCTCTGCCAGGAAGCCTGGCTGGCCCACCAGGGTAACAGCATGGCTGCCGACCCAGGCCCACCTTTGGTTCCCTCCCTTGTCCCTGCTCTGCACCAGGCCAAGAGCCTCCTGGGAGAGCCTGTCTGGTTCACTGTGCAGGGCAGGGCCAGGGGAAATGCACTCTGCTGCCAGTGGATGTGTGCTTGTCAGAACACTGCGGTGCTGGCCCAGAGACCAGAGGAACTGGCTTTGTCACCAGGGAACATGGGAACCAGGATAGGCAGAGCTGGCCGTGACTTAGAGGCTGGTCTGGACTGCTGAGGACCAACTGGCAGGCAGTTCGGCCTTAAGGCATCCAGCACACTCTTTGATTTAACATTTGAGCATGTGCATTAAAGGGCAGCTTTTTTGAGGCAGAGTCTCTCTTTGCCTTGGACTAAGTCTCTTTGTCCAGCGAGGCCTGTCTGTGCCTCCCCAGCACTGGGCTGACAAGCATGCGCTACCACACTTGTCTTATTAATGTGAGTTCTGTGAATCACATGCAGGCCCTCATGTTCACATTGTAAGCTCTTCACTCACTGCGTCCTCAGCCTTGAGGTTCTTTTTAAGGCAAGGCTTCACTGTGTAGCCCAGGCTGTCCTCTAACTTGTGATCCTACCTCTGGCTATTGACTGCTCCTGTAGGTGTTGGCTGCCCTGACAAGCTTAAAGCAGGCATTTATGGTAGGACCTGTCAAAGGTGCTGTGTGCCTTATATGAGTGGCATGCCCTCCCTGGACAGGGGAATGACAGAGCCCTCTTCCCCCAGCACTTTTCCATATTGCACCTTAGGGTCCTCTGCTCCCTAAATGGCAGAGATGCTGGTTGCCACTCTTCCTGTCCTCACACAGATGTGGTTGGGATGTCTGCTTTGCTGATCAAGGGGCCTAGCTCTAGGGCTGGTTAAGCTAACAACTGCAGCAAACACTGGGCACCTGGGTCCTGCTGCTGCTGCTGCTGCTGCTGCTGCTGCTGCTAGCAGGTTCCAGCCCTTAGAGTAGCGCAGGTGGTAAGGAGGCTGAGATGCAGAGTGCCGGCAGGGGGAGAGAGGGGAGGAGCCAAACCAGGCCCTGCCACCACCTCACACTTGCTGACAGCTTTGATCCGGAAGGGAACTGAGGTCCTGTGGGGGCTGGGCAACTGATCCATTTTTAGTGGCAGCTTCCACTTGTCTCCTGGAAGGCCAGAGCAGGGCTGCCCTTGGGAAGTGGGTCAGCTGATAGTGCGTCCCAGAGCTCCGTGGTGCCAGCACCCATGCTAGATACAGACCTGGTCCTGCTGAGGCCACTATCCCTGTCAGGTGGTCTGACCTACCCAGTCCCAGTGCCACCTCTGAGCTTGAGTCAGCTTGATGTCCTCTCTGCACGTCTGTGAAATGGGCATTGAGTTTGTGTATCTGTGTGCATGAGTGTACACGTGTGTGCTGATGTGCACCTGCACATGTGCAGAGGCTAGAGGAGGAGGATGTCAGGTGTCCTCTTCAGCCCTCTCCACCTGTTTCTTTGAGGCAAGGTCTCTGGGGCTTGCTTTTTGTTTATTTGTTCTGTTTTGTTTGGGACAATATAACCTTGGCCTGCCTTAAACTCAGAGAGATTCGCCTGGCCTCTGCCTCCTGAGTGCTAGGACTAAAGGTGTGCACCACCATGCTGGGCTTTTTTGTTTTTGCTAGGCTGGAAGCCAGCAAGCCCCAGTGAGCCTCCTCTCCCTCGTCCCCTTTGGAGCTGGGGTTACAGGATTTGATTTGTGAGGACGCCTGGTTGGTGTATAGGTGCTGGGATCCAAATTTCCATCCTCATGTTTGCATAGCAAGGGCTCTTAACTTCGGAGTCATCTCTGGCCACATGCTTTGTTTTTATTGAGACAGGGTCTCATGTAGCCCAGGCTGGTCTCCCATTCCTAATTCCTCTGCCTCCACATCCCTGGATCTGGGATAACAGGTCTTTGTTACCACACTGCTTTGTCCAGTGCTGGGGTCCCCCAGGCTTCCTACATGCCTGCTAAGGGTTCTGCCAGCTGAGCTGCTGGGCCAGCTCTACCTGTGGAGACTCTTCTCAGCCCAGGCTTTTGGTACCAAGCTCCCTAAGGCTGCTCTTCTTTGAGGCAGCTTGCCCTGTGATTTGTGATTTGGACAGCCAGGTTCTTTTGCTTTTCATTCTCGGATGCTCCACACAGTATTCATCCTGGCTTCTCCTGCAGGGGGTCTTGCTGCCCCACAGTGTCAGCCTGAGTGTGTTCTTGCAACCTTTGAGAATGAGAGTTGGCACCTCCTCAGCCTTTTACTTGGCAAATTCAGGCATCTAGACCCCAGCCCGGCAGCTGATGCTTGCAGTCCAAACACAAACACCTCCTTATTTTGTGTTTTGTCAGACAGTACCTCCTGTGTAGCCCAGTTTGTCCTTCATCTCATTATCCTTCTTCCTCAGCCTTTTAAGTCCCCAAACCACAGGTGCATGCTGCAGTACCTAGCTCTTCCCATCCTGGACCATGAGTGAGCTTCAGATTAGCCCAGACCAAAGCCTGTCAGTAAAGGGTTTTTCACAAAGTATGAGGACCTATGTTTGTCCTCAGTTCCCTTGTAAAGGTCAGGTGTTGGGGTGCACACTAGTAACCATGGCCCCGCAGTGGTGGAGATGGAAGGGTTGCTGCAGTCACATGACCAGCCAGTCTAGCCCAATTGACAAGCCTTAGGCCCCATTCAGAGGCACTGTCTCAAAAAGTGAGGTGGAGAGCAGTAGAGGAAGAACATCCAAGCTTAATCTCTGGCCACCACACGCATGTGTGCATGAATACTTCATACATACACACACAGAATTGAAAAAGAAGAATCAGCCAGGCCTGGTGGTACACACCTTTAATCCTAACAAAGACAGACAGATGTCTGAGTTCAAGGCCAGAACTACATAGTGAGACTGTTTCAGAATGTAAACCAACCTGATAAAATGAAAGACAGAACAAATGCCATGATCCTCAAGCTTCTGTGGGAACTGAAGTGTTTCACTTTTCTCTGCCTGGCACACGGCCTGCTCTGTGCATCCTCCTCCCCCGTACACCACCCCTTTCTCACCGTGAACGTCTTCTTCCCATGTCAGAATATGCCGAGTTTTTGCACTGCAAGTCCAAAAAGTTTACAGACTTTGATGAAGTCCGGCAGGAAATCGAAGCGGAGACCGACCGGGTCACGGGGACCAACAAAGGCATCTCCCCGGTGCCCATCAACCTGCGGGTCTACTCACCACATGGTAGGTGGCTTGGGCGGGGACTAAGGGCAGCTGGGATAGTCTCCTGTCCAGTGGAATCTTCCCACTTCTCAAGCATCTGAGAAAAGCACATGCCTGTACCCTCAGTTCTGGGAAGAACAAGGTCAAGGACATAAAGCTGGGGCTTGGTGATCAGGCAGTTGTGCAGCAGGCAAGAAGTCAATCCCCAGGACCACATTTAAAATAAAAATGAGCCAGGCTTAGTGGTGTATACATCTATAATCCCAGCACTCAGTAGGCTGAGACATAAAGACTTGTGTCTGATGCTAACCAACACCAGCCAACTTTTTGTAAAAGGTTCCGTCTTTGTAAAATGTAAATTTTTTTAAAATTTTACTTTATGTGTATGTGTTTTGCCTGAATGTATGTGTACATATCATATATATTCCTAGTACCTGAGGAAGTCAGAAGAGGGCGTCAGATCCCACGGAACTGGAATTACAGGTGGTTATGATGGGAGTTACACCTAGGTCCTTTGAAAGAGCCAATGTTGGTAACTACTAAGCTACTTTTTTGGGGTTTTTTTTGGTTTTGGTTTTGGATTTTTGAGACCAGGTTTCTCTGTGTGGCCCTGGCTGTCCTGAAACTCACTCTGTAGATCAGGCTGGCCTTGAACTCACAGAGATCTGCCTATCTCTGCCTCCTGAGTGCTGGAACTAAATGTGTACACCACCGTCCGGCTCATTTTTTTTTAAAATATGTTTCTTCAAAGTTTCTTTTCTGTGTGTGTGTGTGTGTGTGTGTGTGTGTGTGTGTGTGTGTGTGTGTATATTCTCACGTTATATGGTGCACATGTGAAGGTTGGAGGACAGCTTGCAGGAGTCAGTTCTCCTTCCACCATCTGGGTCCCAGGGATGGCTCTCAGGTCATCAGGTTTGATGATAGGAATCTACCCACTGAGCTACTTCACTGGCCCTATTTATTCTCTCTCCCCCCTCCCCCTTCTTACCTTCCCCCTCTCTCCCTCTCCTTCCTCCCTTTCCTCCCTTGTTTCTTTCTAAAACAATATATCATGTAGCCCAGACTGGCCTCAAACTCCTTTTATGGTTCAGATGACCTTGAATTCCTCATCTACGTGCCCCTACCTCCCCAGTGCTAGATTATAGACGTGCACGTCCAGACATGGTTTATGTGGTGCTAGGAATAGCGTGCAGAGCTTTGTGGATGCTAGGTGTGCACTTTACCAACTGAGCTCCAACCCTGGCCCTATAGCTGGAGCTACATAGTAAGTTCAAGGCCAGTCTGGGCTACACACCCAGACTGCCTCAAAAACAGAGAAGGTGTGATAGGAAGGGGTGTGGCTCAGTGAGTAGAATGCTTGCTGCACGAATATGAAGACTTGCATTCTCCCCACAGCAGCCACTCACAGCACAGCACAGCGCAGCACAACACAACACTGTGTGTCTTTAATCCTGGAACGAGGACACTGGGACAGATAATGTGTAGCTCAGTTGGTAGCCTAGGCTCAGTGAGGAGACCCTTTCTCAAAAGATATAGTGTAGGAGCCAGCAAGATAGTTCACCAGGCTGGATGGTGGTGGCGCACACCTTTAATCCCAGCACTCGGGAGGCAGAGGCAGGGGGATCTCTGAGTTCGAGGTCAGCCTGTTCTGCAGAGTGAGTTCCAGGACAGCCAGGGCTGTTACACAGAGAAACCCTGTCTTGGAAAATGGGGAAAAAAAAAAAAAAAAAAAAAGAGAGTTCACCAGGTAAAGGTACCTACTGGCAAGCCTGATGAGCAATACCTGGGTGACCTCTGACCTCCACATGCATGTGCCCATGAGGGCATCCACCAAACACAAAAAGCACACACAGAAGTGTGTTCTAGTAGTAGGCCCGACATGTGACTCCCCCTAGAAACTTGCTGATGTCTACTGGGTCTCCAGGGTCTGTGTGTATGCTCTGAACCCTTTCCTGGGCTCTGACTACTTTTGCCTCTTGATTTCACCCTCAGTGTTGAACTTGACCCTCATCGACCTCCCAGGAATCACTAAGGTGCCAGTGGGGGACCAGCCGCCAGACATCGAGTACCAGATCAAGGACATGATCCTGCAGTTTATCAGCCGAGAGAGCAGCCTTATTCTTGCTGTCACACCTGCCAACATGGACTTGGCCAACTCGGACGCCCTCAAGCTGGCCAAGGAGGTGGACCCCCAAGGTGATCCTCCAGCCCCAGGGCAGCAACTCCCTCTAGTAGTACTAGGTCCCCTCCCTGGTGTGCATTCTGGCACAGGGCTATGTTAGAAAGAGGCCTCCTGGGATTCATCGTCCCCTGTGTGGTGGGCATCCCTTGCAACACTTGAAAGAGCTAGACATTCCCTCTTTCTTGAGTATTAATGTGGTCTACTCTGTCAGCCCTGGAGGGTGGTATCTGGCTATAGTTAGTAGTCAGCTTTCCATCACTATGACCAACACCCTGACATAGTCATCATCTTTTAAAGAGCATGCAGGGTTATTTAGGCTCAGTGTCAGAGGTTCCTGTTGTGGTTGGTGGCTTTGAACTCACAGGGATCTGCATGCCTCTGTCTGTCAAGTTCTGGGATTAAAAGTGTGTGCCACCATGCCCAGCAGAAAGTGCTAAGCTGTTGGGTCTCTGAGAAGATAGTACTTCACTGTGTACATGGGGAGCAAACCCACTCACCTCACACCCAGGGAACAAAATAGAATAAGAAAAGAGACATGGGACCCAGTGACCAGAAAGCCTCAAGGAGACCTCACTTCAAAGGCAGATAGCTAGCACATGAGCCTTTGCCTAGTATTTAAGATCCAGATCTAAGTCTGCAGATACTACTCAGTGGTAGAATTGCCTAGAGAGGGACTGGGGGTATAACTCGGTATGAATGAGGATCTGGGTTCGAACCAAGGGCTCATCTGTTAAGAGCACTTTCTGCTGGTCATGGTGACACACACTTTTAATCCCAGAACTTGATAGACAGAGGCATGCGGATCCCTGTGAGTTCAAGGCCAGCCAGGGCTACATAGTGAAACTTTGTCTAAAAAAGGAAAAAACAAAACAAAAAACACTTGCTGCTCTTGCAGAGGACATGGATTTGGTTTCCAGCACCCACATGGTGGATCTGACGCCCTCTTCTGACCTCTGCAGGCAGCAGGCATGCATGTGATGCACAGACATACATGCACACCAAACTCAAACTCATAAAAATAATGGAAATGAGCTAATAAAATTAAAAAGCCATAGCATATATAAATCAATAAGACCCAGTCTTTAGCAACCGCCCTCCCAGAACACAGTTACAATTCCAGACACATGTGTCTTCAGTGTTCAGTCCTCTCTGTTGAGATGGGAACATCTGGGCCTGGAGTATAGCTCATTTGGTGGTGTACTAGCACACAGAATTCCAGCACTTCATGAACCTGGTGTGGTGCTGCACACCTGTAATACTAGTACTCCAGAGGTGCAGGTGCACACCTGTAATACTAGTACTCCAGAGGTGCAGGCAGGAGGGTCAACACTTCCTGCTACATTTTGTTTATTTATTTATTTGCTTGGTTAGTTTTTCAAGACAGAGTTTCTCTGTGTAACAGCCCTGGTTCTTCTAGAACTCTCTTTGTAGACCAGGCTGACCTCGAACTCAGAGAGACCCACTTACCTCTGCCTCCCGAGTGCTGGGATTGAAGGTGTGCTCCACTACTGCCGGGTAAACTGTTTTGTTAATTTTTTTAATATTTATTTATTTATTTATTTATTATGTATACAGTGTTCTGCCTGCATGTATGTCTGCAGGCCAGAAGAGGGCACCAGACCTCATTACAGATGGCTGTGAGCCACCATGTGGTTGCTGGGAATTGAACTCAGGACCTCTGGAAGAATAGCCAGTGCTCTTAACCGCTGAGCCATCTCTCCAGGCCCTTGTTAATTCTTAAAGTGGGACAGCCTTCCTTATTTTTGTGTGTCTATAATCTACCCCTGTTTTGTGGTGGTTGCTTTGGTTTTTTGTGCTTTTTATTTGTTTATTTTTCAGTCATTGTTCCAGAATGTAGTGCTGGCGGTATTCGATCTCTACCTGCCTCTGCTCCCAGGTGTTGAGATTGCGGTGCCCTGCCAGCCCTGTTTTATACTACAGTGGTAGTGTGCTGTTCTGTGGGGAGGCCCCACTGTCGAGCTGCCCACTCCTTAGCCTCACTGTGTCTGTCCTCATCAACGGGTGTTTCCAGTGGAGTCCATGCCGCAGGTCCCCTACTCATTTCTTTTCCTGGTGTGGCCTGTTCCCTCACAGTAGTGCCAGCTAATGCAGTCACCTGTGGTGTCCAAGTTGACACTAGTCTTCTATGGGCCTCCGTCTTCCCTGATGTGTCTTGCTCATGTGGTACATACAGACAACACATGTGTGTGCATCCAGGCTGTGCCTGGGTTCCTGGTGTCGGGTTGTTCCTGTTAGTTTAGACAGGACCTCGTGTAGTCTATGTTGCTTAAAAATCTGTGTAGGTAAAGATGACCTTAAAGTTCTGGTCCTCCTGCCTCCACCTCCCAAGTGCCGAGATTACAGGTGTGCACCAACAAGCCCAGTGTAATTGGGTACTTAGGAAGAGCCCCAGGCTCCTTTTCAAGTGCTCTGCAGCTCAGCTGGCACCAGGGTGGTACCTAGGGCTTGTGAATGCTAAAGCAAATATGGTCCATGAAGTTCATCATCCTCACTTGGCTTGGGAGCTCAGCTTATAAACTGTCCCAGTGAATTGTGGTCAGGACCCCAAGCTAAAAAACTTTGGCTGCAGGGATTAAGGGGTAGAGAAGCACAGTAGGCTTAGGGGTGTGGCTTTGCTGTGTGGTGTGCTAACTCTGGCAGATGTGGGAAGAACTTTGATGGGGTGGTCCTTGGAGTGGAACTTGAGCTAGGTAACAAGGAGCCCTGGAAACAGTTGCTCGGGTTCAAGTATGATGTTGGGAATGGGCAGGGAAGAGTCTAATTTCCATGATGTTTTCTGGTTCTGCTGTGGCCCACTTATATTCTTGAGAAAGCACTGTCCCTTGACAATTATTGGGGCTGTCATTGTCATTTACACTGCCGACAGGTGTCCAGGCAGAGTGACACGGTGGCTTGTCCCTTGTTTGGTGGCCTGTCAGTGGGTCCCAGGGCCCTTCCTCGTGGTCCCTTCTGATTTCTGGGCTCTTTCAGGCCTCCGGACCATTGGTGTCATCACCAAGCTGGACCTGATGGACGAAGGCACAGATGCCAGGGATGTCCTGGAAAACAAGCTGCTGCCCTTGAGAAGAGGTATGCGGGGCAGGGCTGGGGTGGGCCCACAGGAGCATGTATTTTGAGATTCTCATCTGGACATAGTGGTTCTGAATTACAGCTGTTTTCTGGAACATTCGGAAGCAAGTAGGTAGCCAGCCTTGGTGCATGCTATAATCCCAGCACTCTGGAGGTGGAGATGGGGAACAGAAATTCCAGGTTATCTTTGGCTACGTAGCAAGTTCTATACCACCCTGGGCTGCATGAGACCTTGTCTCAAACAAACAAATGTAAAATGCTTTTTCAAAAATAAATTTACGCCGGGCGGTGGTGGCGCACGCCTTTAATCCCAGCACTCGGGAGGCAGAGCCAGGCGGATCTCTGTGAGTTCGAGGCCAGCCTGGTCTCCAAAGCGAGTTCCAGGAAAGGCTCAAAGCTACACAGAGAAACCTTGTCTCGAAAAACAAACAAACAAACAAAAAAAACAAAAATAAATTTACGTTCTAGGAATGAATCTCAGTGGTAGAACCCTTGCCCAGCATATGCTAGGAACAAGATTCATTCCCCAGCTGCACGAACAAAACGTAACAAAGAGACACATACTGCTTGATTCCACTTACTTAAGAACCCTAGAGCTGCCACTTCCCAGCATGTAGAATGGTGGTTTTTAGACACTGGAGGACGGCCAGGCATGGACACACCTGTCAGTCCTACATTCAAAAGCCTGCAGTGGAGACAGCTTGGGTAAAGCACTACTGACCTGAGTTTGGAACTCATAAAGGTAGAAGGAAGGGGGCACGGACTCCATTTGTCCTCCAATGTACATTTTTGAGAACATTTTTGAAAACTTTTTGGCTGCAAGGAATGGGGGCTGAGAAGTGCTTCCCTAGCTGGGGAGGCTGAGGGATGGAAGGCTAGGACTGGTGAGCCTGGTGACTCCCCCACAGCTGCGAGTGCGACCAGACACTTGGGCCTCCTCCTCAGACCATCATCCATTTGGACTTGAGGGCCTCAGTCGCCTCTTCCTCCATGATGGCAGTCACCTGGCCTCTGTCCCCCTTTGTCTTCCCAAGAATGACATCTGTCCCTTCCTCTCCACTCATGAGTGCTATCCTCTCATCTTGTGACCTTGGGCTCTTCCTCACTTTTCTCCCCTGAGACTTCAGAGTTCCTCCCACTGGAGGGCTGGAGCCCACTAATGCAAGGAACATGTGCCTTGCATGCACAAGACCCTGGCTGATCCTCAGCACCACAGCATCCACTGTGGCTTCCCTCCTGACTTTGCAGACTCAAACCCCTGCTGTGGTACTATTGCTCTGAGCACCCCATCTTTTTTGTTATTTGTGTATGTGGTGCTTTGTTTTGTTTTGGTGGTGGTGTTTGAGACAGGCTGGACTTGAACTTCTTGCCTCAGCCTCAGCTGGGGTTCTAATGTTTGCCACCACACCGGGCTTATTTGCTTACATATGCATATATATATATATATATATATATTTTGTTAATTTTCATTTTGAAACTATTTGTGTACATGTTTTTGTTTTTAAGGACTGTGTATGCCTAGTGACTGTCATGACATAACCCAGGGCCACCTTGAACTTGAGATCCTCCTCCTCAGACTTCGGTCATGGGCCACCAAGCCTGACTTAGTGGGTTTTATTTTACTTCATTTATTATTTACATGTGGAGGTGGGGGTATGCATGATGTTTGTGGTGGGGAGGTGCCACAGCTCAGGTTTGGAGGTCAGAAGACAACTTTTTAGAGTTAGTTCTCTGTCCATCGTATGAATTCTGGGAGGTCAAACTCAGGTCATTAGGCCTGGCGGCTAGCCATTTTACTGCTGAGCCATTTGCTGGCTGTAGTAAGTCTTAATATGACAAGATATGCTATGTTCTCTTTACCTTGTTTTCCAGGGTTTTGTTGTTGATGATGTTTTGTTTTGGAATATTTTTATGTCTTTATTTTTTAGATTTATTTTAATTTTTAACTTAATAATTATTTTTAAATTCACTATGACAAGGAGTATGGGTATGTGCCAGCCCCCTTGGAGGCCATAGGCTGAAGTTAGAGCCATTCATGAGCCACTGACATGGGTGCTGTGGAGGAGCGGTGTCCTAGTTGGTCTTCTGTTACTGTGACAGACACAATGGGTAAAAGCAGCTTGGAAGGAAAGGCTTTATTTGGCTTACAGGTCACAGCCCATCATGGGAGGAAGCCAAGTCAGGAACCTGGAGGCAGGAACTGAAGCATAGGCCACAGAGAAACACTGCTTATCGGCTTGCTTGCTTTCTATAACCTGCTCTGCCTGCTTTCTCTTTGGGGTTTGTTTTGTTTTGTCTCTCTGTGTAGCCTTGGCTGTCCTGGATCTCGCTCTGTAGACCAGGCTGGCTTCGATCTCACAGAGATGTGCCTGCCTCTGCCTCGCTAGTGCTGGGATCAAAGGCGTGCGCCACCACGCCCAGCTTCAGCTTGCTTTCTTATACACGCAGGACCACCAGTCCAGGGGTGGCACTACTGGAAGTGAGCTGGGTGTTCCCGCATCACTCACTAGTGAAGAAAATACCTACAGGCCAATCTGATGGAGTCAGTTCCTCAGTTAAGGTTCCTCTTCCAGCTGACTCCAGCTTGTAGTAGGCAGACACTACCCAGCACAGGCAGGAAGTGCTTTGAACTGCACAGCTGTCTTTATTTTGTGGTGCTGTGGTAGGAGCTGGGGCTTTTTCTGCATGCTCAGCAGGGCTGTCCCTGCTAAGCTGCTCCTCCAGCCCTCATTCCTGTCCTTGGAGCTCAGTTTGGAGACTTTTCTGCCCATCCTCACCACCTTCCACATTTCAAGCTGCTTTCCCCAGCTGCCTTCCATTGCATGACATCCCTCGTGAGGTCTCAGTACTATCCTGTGACCTCTTCTCTGTGTAATTCATGGGGCCAGTGTGTTTCTAATTTCTGCCTGGCCCAAGTAGAGCGAAGTCAACACTGGAAGCCACAGCACCGAGTCCTTCCTCGCATAATGCATATCTTGACCTTCTCTCTTTAGGCTACATTGGTGTGGTTAACCGCAGCCAGAAAGACATCGAGGGCAAAAAGGACATCCGGGCTGCCCTGGCAGCTGAGAGGAAGTTCTTCCTCTCTCACCCAGCCTACCGGCACATGGCTGACCGAATGGGTACCCCACACTTACAGAAGACCCTGAATCAGGTACAGCCGAGGTCTGAGGCTACCATGTAGAGTGGGTCAGTCTTCACCGCACAACAGTGTGGCTCTACACTTGGGCCATTCTCAGTCTCCAGCAGTAACAAGGCTGTCAGTTCATCTTGTTGCTCCCATCCCAAGTGTTTTCACTGAAGGCCTTTTGAGGACTGCGTGAGTCATGAGCTGGTAGTGTGACTATTTGACTCTGTTGGTGTCGCTGTTGTTTGAAAGGCCACTGCAGTAATTCACTGGCCAGAAGTCTAAAGACAGTCTTGAGGTTGGTAACAGGGTCAGTCAGGGCTGCTGACTGCAGCTAAGTGGGAAGACGCTGCAGTCTGAACTGCTGGGATCTAAAGCCCGGCCCAGCCTCTGAGCAAGCAGTTTTGGCCCAACTTTTCCATGCCTCCCTTCTCTTGCCCACGAGAGAGAATAGTTACCCCTTCTACTTCCTGGGGTAGGAGTCAGTGAGGCCATGTGTGTGCAGCACAGGGTACATGCCTTGTGTGAAAGGGAACAGTCTCCAGGGACTGCCGTGTTTATCACAGTGAAGAAAAAGTAAGGTAACTGGTAAGTGCAGACAGGGGCAGAGACCAGAATCCCCAGTGAGGGTGTGAGGCTCTGGCTCCATGCTAACACCTGTCCGGAATCTCTACCTGTTTGGGGCTGGGAATGCTGCTTAGCTGTAGAGTGCCAGCCTAGCTTGTGGGAAGCCCTAGGGGGCATCTCCAGCACCACATAAATCAGTGTGGTGATGCATCTTTAATCCCAGCACTCAGCTCAGGAAATCAGGAATCCAAGGTCGTCCTCAGCTACATAATCTGGGATAAATGAGAGTCTGCCTGCATCAAAAAACAGCAACCAAGTCCCTCCATTACGCATGGACCGGGGCAGAGGCACCATGGACAGAGGCCATTGTCCTTAGGGAAAGTCCAGTGGGAAGCCAGTTGGTAAACAAGCTATCAGATAAAGTCCTAGTCAAATGTTAGCTGCAGCTGGGGGTCACTGCAAGATGAAGCTCAGCCCTAGAGCAACTGGGACAGGAATTGGGCAGTGTGTCTTATAGGAAGAGGCCCAAACCCAGAGGCCATTGGGCTTGGGCAGAGTGAGGAGGGACAGGTAGGAAGGAAAACGCTCCGCGGGGCCTGGGGTTGCTCGAGAGCCAGATGTGTAGGCTGGGTGGTCCCCTTGAATTGAGGGGTGTTTTGTGGGGCAGTGGCTGTCCCTGCTCCTCTTTGAGCTCAGGATTGTGGTCTACAGGTGGCTCAGCAGGTCCAGCCACCTGCCCCCCAACTTTAAGGACCCGATTTCAATCCCCAAAAGTCATGGATAGGTAGAAGGAGGCAATGGACTCCATGAAACTGCCCTCTGACCTCCACACAGGCACCCTGGCATGTGTACTGACCACCCACCCCCACAATAATAGGTAAATAAGAATTTTAAAACCGCCACAGAGCTGTAAGCATCCAGCCTGCCTTGTGAGACCTGTAGCTTCCCTTGAGAACAACAAGGCTTGGGACTCACCACAGGCACGAGTCTCTCATTCCTCTCCTCTAGCGCTGGTGTCTTCAGAATCTTCCTCTTCTCTGTTGATGTGAATCCTCCTGCTATGATGTGGTGTTCTTGCTCTGTCCCCTCCCGTCTCCCTGCAGATGTGTGCACCCCCACCCCCACTTCTCCTGGGATACCTTTGGGTCATAGTTGGAGGGCCATTCCAGGCCTGCACATTGGTCCTGCAATCCACACTCTGGATGTTGTCTGACATCTGCCTACGGGCTTTCTGCAGCACCTTGCGCTGTCACCCAGCTTCTCTCCATGCCCTGATGATTTTATCTGTAGTTTTGTGCACTCACCGCTCTGGGTGTCAAGACTGAGGGTGGATTGTGTTCTTTCCTGGTCTCTAGGGTGGGCTACCCTGTCTGACCCTTACCTTTCCCCTCCAGCAACTGACCAACCACATCCGGGAGTCACTGCCAACCCTGCGCAGCAAACTGCAGAGCCAGCTGCTGTCCCTGGAGAAGGAAGTGGAAGAATACAAGAATTTCCGGCCCGATGACCCCACACGCAAGACCAAAGCCTTGCTGCAGTATGTGCCCCCTCCCTGCCTTGCCTCATTCCCGCCCAGTTCATTCTGCTCTCCATTCATGCCCCGTCCTGAGCTGCCCATGATTGGGGGGGTCAAGAGTCTTGACATTTCAACATGACATTGTCACCTGTAGGGTACATGCTCAAAAACCATGGACTTGCATTACAAAAAAAGAAAAAAACCACATTGTTTTAATAAGTTACTATTTTATGTTGTTCCACACTCATTCTTGTAGTTGACTGTGGCCTGTGGCACGTAAGTTGGACACATTGGAAAGGGGTATGTTATCTAAGACCACCGTCAGCCCAGCCCTTGGGAGGCGGAAGCAGGAGAAAAAATCAGAAGTTCCTGAGCTGAGAAGGTGGATCAGCAAGTTAAATTGCTGCCTCCAAGTCTGATGGCTTCAGTTCCATCCCTAGAATTGATGTAGTGGAAGGAGAGAATCCACTTTCATGATCTGTCCTCTGACCTCCACATACGCACTGCGACACATACATACACTCACGGTTGAGAGCACTGACTGCTCCTGCAGAGAACCCGAGTTCAGTTCCCATCGCCCACGTGGCGGCTCCCAACCACCTGGAACTGTAGCAGCAAGGGATCTGATGTACGCATGGGCAGTATAAGAGACCTTGTCTAACAAAGAAAGAAGCTAATATATTGTGAACAATTGAGTGTGTTGGTGGCCTGGCTCACACTTTGGCCACTTGGTAGGCTAAAGGTAGAGGATCTCTTGAGCTCAGGAGTTCAAGGCCAGCCCCACTTATAGCCCAGAGTGTGGAGGTCCAAGGTGATGTTGAGGAGTCAGTTCCTTCCTTGCATCAGACACAGTGACAAGTGCTTTTACTCATTGAACCCTTCCACCTCAAAATATATTTCTCTCTCTCTCTCTCTCTCTCTCTCTCTCTCTCTCTCTCTCTCTCTCTCTCTCATTCCACAAACTATTGATGTACTACTTCTTATGGTTGCCAAGCACTCCAGTGCTCATGCTGTTCACCTGCTCTGCTTTACTCAAACTGAGGCTCACAGTGCAGTGTCACTTCATCAAGCTTCTCCAGCCTGTCCATGGTAGAGCCCCTCTGCAGCCAGGGTCGAGAGGCAGGAGAAACTACAGGTGCCCCTGGCCTGTCTGGAGCTGCTGTCTTGACATTCAGCCGTGCAGTAAATCAAGTGGAGCCCTGGGGAGGGGTTGTCCATGAGGACAACCAGGATGTGGTGTCCAGTGCTTGCCAAAGCAGCTGTGCTATTTTACTTATTTATTTACTTTACTTATTTACTTACTTTTAAAAAAAAAACATGTAAATAAGCTGGAGAGAAGGCTCAGAGGTTAAGAGCACCAGTTGCTCTTCCAGAGGTCCTGAGTTTAATTCCCAGCAACCACATGGTGGCTCACAGCCATTTATAATGAGATCTGGCGCATTCTTCTGGTGGGCAGGCATACATGCAGGCAGAACAATGTATACATAATAAAGAAATAAATCTTTTTTAAAAATGTATGCATTGGCTGTTAAATGGTTATATTTAAAAGGAAAGAAAAATGGCCAAGGAAATGCCAGGAATCTTTTTTTTTTTTTTTTTGGTTTTTCGAGACAGGGTTTCTCTGTGTAGCTTTGCGCCTCTCCTGGAACTCGCTTGGGAGACCAGGCTGGCCTCGAACTCACAGAGATCCACCTGCCTCTGCCTCCCGAGTGCTGGGATTAAAGGCGTGCGCCACCACCGCCCGGCCCACCGGGAATCTTTTGACTTCGCTTCTGTGGAGCTGATACTCTGTGATCCTGGTTATATTCTGGCTTCCCTCATCATCTGCAAAATGAATAGGTGCAATAAAGATATTTCCCACCAAAACTTACTTAACTAAAAATGGGACCCTTGTTTTCGAGGGGTGTGGGTAAATTATCTTCAGAGAGGATAGCTGTGACAATGTCACAAAATTGGACTGAAATTGACTTTTAGCGCACAGATCCCTTGTCAATGTGCTTACACGCCTGTAACAAACATGAATGGCACCTAGCTCTCTCTAGGTACTCCATGGGTACAGAGTTCATGTACACAGGAACATTTTAACACTCAATTTGATAAGATACGGGGGCAGGGGGAGGTCACTGTGCTGTTAGAGAACTAAATATGGCTTATGGGACACCATGCACGGTGTTCTAATTTTTAATTTATGCCAGGCTTAGAAGATCTTCTCTTTCCCTTACTAAGGATTAGCACCCTGAGCTGTAGCTTTTCTTTCACACTCAGGATTCCACGTATTTCAATTTGGAGCTCTGGTAGAAAAAACAAAGCTTCATATGTGTTCATGGTAACTTTCATGCTTCTCTAAGTGAATAAATATGTATACTCATGTTACTTAAAAAAAAGAAAGAAAGAAAGAGAAATGGCCAAACGTGGTGGCACACATGCACCTGTAATACTAGCACTCGGGAGGCCTAGGCAGAGAGTCTTCAGTTCAAGGCCAGCTGGGGTTACACAGCGAGATCCTGTCTTCAAAACAACAAAACATGAAAGACAAGAAAACTAACCTGCTGACAAGTTAGCTCAGGGGGTAAACATGCTTGCTGCCAAGACTGATACCCTGAGTTCTATCCAAGACCCACATGGTGGAAGGAGAGAACTGACTCACACAGTAACCTCTGACCCCACTCATGCACTGTGGCATGCCTCCACCCAATAAATACATGTAACTTTGTGTGTGTGTGTGTGTGTCACACACGGGCAGAGGAGGTCAGGCATCCTACTCTATCACTTTTTTTTTTTTTGACTATTTATTTTTTAAATTACACTCATGATATTCATTAATTACACTCATGATATTAATCACATTTGTGGTATTCATAGATTACATTCGCAGTATTCATTCAATTATATATATATATAATATATATATATTTTAAATGCCGAATGTCATTTATTGAGGTGGGGAGGAGGTCTTAAATACAGGCTTACAGCACAATGGGAGGACCCCGGAGGACAGAAGTTCGCTACTGAAATACATGTAACTTTAAAAATCATTTTAAAGCCGGGCGTTGGTGGCCCGCGCCTTTAATCCCAGCACTCGGGAGGCAGAGCCAGGTGGATCTCTGTGAGTTCGAGGTCAGCCTGGGCCTCCAAGTGAGCTCCAGGAGAGGCGCAAAGCTACACAGAGAAACCCTGTCTCAAAAAACCAAAAAAAAAAAAAAAAAATCATTTTAAAGAGCAAAGTTTGCCACGTGACTCATGTAGTTGCAGGGTTGTGCAGAAACTTCCTTCTTGACCTTTTGCTTTTTCTTTCCTTGAAGGATGGTCCAGCAGTTTGGAGTTGACTTTGAGAAGAGAATTGAGGGCTCTGGAGATCAAGTGGACACACTGGAGCTGTCTGGGGGGGCCCGAATCAATCGCATCTTTCATGAGCGCTTTCCCTTTGAGCTGGTAAAGGTAGGTGTCAGCCTGGAGGGCCTTAAACTTTCTTCCCAAACCAAGATGTCACAAGCTCTGAATCATGCTGGTAGCTACTGTCAGTAAACATGGCCTGAAGGGCATGTCCTATGGTCTCTGTCTTCCCAGATCTCACAGCTTAGACGCACTGGGCAGAACAGTGGGAAAGTACATGTTTCTTCCACTGATGAGGGGAAAAAAGATAGTGATGGCCAGCAAGATGGCTCAGCAGGTAAAGGCACCTGTGCCCAACCCGATGACTGGGTTTGAACCCGAGCAGAAGCAGAGAACCAGCTCCTACAAGTTTCCTCTGACCTCCACACAGACTTCGTGAGACTCAGGCCCCTCCTACAAACATGCACATCCAACAAATAAAAATGATATACAATTCTGGGCTTACACCAGTAATTCCAGACTTCTGTAAGCTGAGGAGGAGAGTGAGTTTAAAGCTACGTGGCCTACACGAGACCTTGTCTCAAAAAACTAAAACAAAATCAAAACAAAAAATCAGGAATCCCAGCGCTTAGGAGACAGAGGCAGGTCACTGTCTGTGAGTTCCAGGACAGCCAGGGCTACATAGGAAGATGTGGTCTCAAACCAAAAGCTGAAGCAAACTGTGCATTTGTGTCCTTTTCCTTTGGGGCAGTGACTGTCTCACAGGCCAGTCTGCAGGCGGGACAACCTCCAGTGTTGCTTTTCAGTTGCCACTCACTCTTTTGTTTGTCTGTCTTTCCATGGCAGACTTTCTCTGTGTAGCCTTGGCTGTCCTGGAACTCCATCTGTAGACCAGGCTGACCTTGAACCTAGAGATTTATCTGTCTCTGCCCTACCAGTGCTGGGATTAAAGGCATGTGCCACCACCTACCCACCCCCACCCGACCCCCGGATATCACTATTTCTTAGGTTTTTTTCATTCAGTAATTATATTTATGATATTCATTAATTACATTAATTGTATTGATTTATTACATTCATGATATTATGTCCTGATACTACTGTCCATTTGTGGGACTTTTCCATCACACAAAACAGATTCTGTACTTAGGAAATCATTGCTCTATATTCCTTTCTTCTCCATCTTGAGGTAACATCTAATCTTTCTGTTTCTATGAAGTTGTGTATTCTATATATTTCATGTAATACAATTTGTCCCCTTTTTTGAATGTAAAAACATTTTATGTACAACTGCAGGAGAAATAATACACAGATAGCTTGAACATAAAAACAGATTATAATTTAAAAGTCCAGGATTATTTTAAACAGTAAAATATTTTCTCTGTAGAAAATAGTAAAAATGATAACATTTCCCAATAAGCCCTTTTAAGCCAAATAATAGCTGAATTATACATATAAATATTGATTAGATTCTGGGATACAGAAGAAACCTATCTTCATCTGTTCAGAGAGCTATGTTTTACTTAAGTTGTGTAAGTGAGATTCCTCATCATCTTCCTCTCTTCCGTTTGATTTACGGCATTTTTCTATAGGCTAGTCCATATTCTAAAAAGATTTTAGCCTCCCCTCCAGAAAGTATGGCCAGCATTTTCTTTCATCAGCTTGATACAGTACACATTCTTATCCTAATAGTGAAATGTTTCACTAAAGCTTGCCCAATGATTGGGTAAAACCAAAACTTATTATAAACCACAGTCATCCTAGAGTTCCCCCTGCTAGGTAGCCTCCCTGGATCTGTGGGTTGCAGTCTGGTTGTCCTTTGCTTTATATCTAGAATCCACTTATGAGTGAGTACATACCATGTTTGTCCTTCTGAGTCTGGGTTACCTCACTCAGGATGATATTTTCTAGTTCCATCATTTGCCTGAAAATTTCATGATGTCATTGTTTTTTACTGCTGAGTAATCCTCCATTGTGTATATGTACCACATTTTCTTAATCCATTCTTCAGTTGACGGGTTATCTAGGTTGTTTCCAGGTTCTGGCTATTACGAATAGTGCTGCTATGAACATAGTTGAGCATGTATCTTTGTGGTATGATTGAGCATTCCTTGGGTATATGCCCAAGAGTGGTATAGCTGGGTCTTGAGGTAGATTGAATCCCAATTTTCTGAGAAACCGCCATACTGATTTCCACAGTGGTTGTACAAGTTTGCATGCTCACCAACAGTGGAGGAGTGTTCCCCTTGCTCTGCATCCTCTCCAACATAGACTGTCATTAGTGTTTTTGATCATAGCCATTCTGACAGGTGTAAGGTGGTATCTCAGAGTCATTTTGATTTGCATTTCTCTGATGACTAAAGATGTTGAGCATTTCCTTAAATGTCTTTCAGCCATTTGAGATTCTTCTTTTTTTTTTTTTTTGTTTTTGTTTTTGTTTTTGTTTTTGTTTTTGTTTTTCGAGACAGGGTTTCTCTGTGTAGCTTTGCACCTCTCCTGGAACTCACTTGGTAGCCCAGGCTGGCCTCGAACTCACAGAGATCTGCCTGGCTCTGCCTCCCAAGTGCTGGGATTAAAGGCGTGCGCCACCACCGCCCAGCAAGATTCTTCTTTTGAGAATTCTCTGTTTTTAGCTCTATAGCCCATTTTTAAATTGGATTGTTCAGTATTTTGATGTCTAGTTTCTTGAGTTCTTTATTTACGTTGGAGATCAGTCCTCTGTCAGATGTGGGGTTGGTGAAGGTCTTTTCCCATTCTGTAGGCTGTCTTTTTGTCTTATTGACCGTGTCTTTTGCCCTACAAAAGCTTCTCAGTTTCAAGAGGTCCCATTTATTAATTGTTGCTCTCAGTGTCTGAGCTACTGGTGTTATATTTAGGAAGTGGTCTCCTGTGCCAGTGCGTTCAAGAGTACTTCCTACTTTCTCTTCTATTAAGTTCAGTGTAACTGGATTTATGTTGAGGTCTTTGATCCACTTGGACTTGAGTTTTGTGCATGGTGACAGATATGGACCTATTTGTAATCTTTTACATGTTGACATCCAGTTATGCCAGCACCATTTGTTGAAGATACTTACTTTTTTCCATTTTATAGTTTTGGCTTCTTTGTCAAAAATCAGGTGTTCATATGTGCATGGATTAATGTCAGGGTCTTCAATTTGATTCCATTGGTCTATATGTCAGTTTTCATGCCAGTACCAAGCTGTTTTTATTACTATAGCTCTATAGTAGAGCTTGAGGTCAGGGATGGTGATGCCTTCAGAGGTTGCTTTATTTTACAGGATTCTTTAAGCTATCCTGGGTTTTTTGTTTTTTCATATGAAGTTGAGTAATGTTCTTTCCAAGTCTGTGAAGAATTGTGTTGGTATTTTGATGGGGATTGCATTGAATCTATAGATTGCTTTTGGTATGATTGCCATTTTTACTATGTTAATCCTACCTATCCATGAGCATGGGAGATCTTTCCATTTTCTGATATCTTCTTCAATTTCTTTCTTCAGAGACTCAAAGTTCTTGTCATACAGGTCTTTCACTTGCTTAGTGTTACCCCAAGGTATTTTATATTATTTGTGCCTATTGTAAAGGGTGATGTTTCTCTGACTTCTTTCTCATCCCTTTTATCATTTGTGTATAGGAGGGCTACTGATTTTTTTGAGTTGATCTTGTATCCTGCCACTTTACTGAAGGAGTTTATCAGCTGTAGGAGTTCCCTGGTAGAATTTTTGGGGTCACTTATGTATACTATCATATCATCTGCAAATAGTGAAAGTTTGACTTCTTCCTTTCCAATTTGTATCCCCTTGATCTCCTTTTGTTGTCTTATTGCTCTAGCTAGAACTTCAGGTACTATATTGAATAAGTATGGGGAGAGTGGACAGCCTTGTCTTATTCCTGACCCCCGATATCACTCTTTCTTATTTTTTAAGGCAAGGTCTCATTGTAGCCTAAGTTGGCCTCAACCTGTCTGTGATGACCTTCTGATCCTCCTGTGCCGGGATCCCAGGCATGTGTTAATTACCGCATCCAGTTTATTCTGTGTTGTGGGTTCATGCATATGTGGCAAGCACTCACCCATCAGAGCTGCAGCCCTGATCCAACCATGCTTTTTCAGAGACAGGATCTCTCCCCTGCCTAGAACCAGTAGGCTGTTCATGAGTGTTTTCCCTAATGTGTGTAAGTGCAGCATGTACATACTTAATGGCCTGCAGAAGCCAGAAGAGGGCACCGGATCCCATGGAACTGGAGTACTGGAGTTAAGGACAGTTGTAAGCCACTGTGTGCGTGCTGGGTCCTTTGCAAAAGCAGCCAGCGCTCTTAATGCTGAGCCATCTCTGCAGCCCAGTATACCCAGCTTTATCTATAAGTGTGTGTGTGTGTGTGTGTGTGTGTGTGTGTGTGTGTGTGTGTGTGTGTAATGGTGTATCTATTTATTTAGTGTGTGGAGGTCAGAGAACAACTTTCAGGACTTGGTTCTTTTCCTTCCACACATGGATTCTGGGGTACACTCAGATCATCAGGCTTAGTGGCAGGTACCTTTACTTACTGAGCCATCTCTATGACCCTCCGTTGTTTTTAATTTTGAGCTGCTAGATCATCTTTGTGAGATACAATCATGAATAGGAATAGTCCCAGAATCTGCTTATGCTGTGAGGTGACCCTGGGAATTCATTCCATGTATTTGGCTTGTTTCTTCTCAGATGGAGTTTGATGAGAAAGATCTACGACGAGAGATCAGCTACGCTATTAAGAACATCCACGGAGTCAGGCAAGTTCCATGGGAAGTCCCCATGTTCTCTTCCCCTCTACCCATATGGGCCCCCCAACCTTCTGAGTCCCTGGTAGTGAGGCTGTGAGAAGGTTCATGGGTAGTTTTCAGGACTATATATACATCTTGGTCTCCAAGGACATAGTGTATGACCATCCTGGGTCTCTTGGCTAATTGTGTGCCCTGGATGAAATGCATAGATTAGTGTGACCTTATTCCTGGTGAAATCTTTAGTGATCAGAGGTTGGGTGGGAACAGAGTTGTGCTCTTGGGAACCTGGATCTTGTTTCTTCAGGGTCACTTGTGAGCCTCTCAGTGTCCCCTCCTTAATTACAGTCAATAAAGTGTACCCAACTGTCTAGCATCCCAAGATCCTTGGGTTACCGTGAGGGCTCCCCCTTCAGGGACTCTTAGGCATCCCACCCCCAGCTTTGATGGGATGGCCTTCCTTGTCAGGGACCTAGCCATGCTTAGAAAGTGGCTGACCGCCTTTGTTTCTCTCTGACTTATCTTTCCCTGCTTCCCCACTGGGTCCGGACCTTTTTAGAACTGGGCTCTTCACGCCGGACTTGGCGTTCGAGGCCATTGTGAAAAAGCAGGTGGTCAAGCTGAAAGAGCCCTGTCTGAAATGCGTGGACCTGGTTATCCAGGAGCTTATCAGTACAGTTAGGCAATGCACCAGCAAGGTACCGCACCCGCGGACATGGGGCCGCAGGCTTGGTATCAGGCCCCAGGTTACCTCATTTCCAAGAATCCTGAAGGGATGGGAATGTGTCAGTCTGGATCCACTCAGGAGGGGGTGGGGGAATGCTGGACTTCTGAGAACCAGCTAGAGGGTGATAGGCTTCCTGGGACCCTGATACCAAGCCCAGCATGCATATGGTGGAATGGGGGTATCATCTGGCTGTGTTGCTTTGCTGCTTGCTAGGGAAGCAGATTGGGGCTCCCCGCTTGAGCTGTTGGAGGCCAAGATACTTGAAGCTCCCCTGATGTCCCCCTTGACAAATGACAAATGCCTGGCTTCTCTGGAACGAGTCACTTCTCTGTCCTCATGACACTGGAAAGAGCATAAAACTGATGGCATAATGGGAACTCAGTGCCCAGATTCACAGAGCTGATGGGGCTCCACGGTGGCCCTGCCAGCTTTGGTGTGCCCTCTGCTGTCCATGTCTCTTCCCCACCCCTCCCATGTAAATCTGTGCTCAGTGTACCTGCTCATGAAGACCTGTGTCCTACCCTCCATGGGCAGCTGTCTCCATGCCAAGCAGCTGAAGTGCTTGGGGGAAAGAGGGCATCTGCTCGTGGGACCTCAGTGTCCCCAGCCCTCTGAAATGGCAGAGAATTTCTGCTTGAGCTGCCTGTTCTACTGGAGCAAAGTCCCTACTTGCTTCCTCAGCTTCTCCAGGAAAACAGAGCAAAAGAAAAAAACAAAACAAAAAACCAGCCAGGCAAGGGCTGGGGTTAGGGGTAGGGTGAGTTTGTAGAGTGCTTGCCTGCACGAAGCTCGGGGTTCCATCCTTAGCATCATATAGACCATGTATGGATTGCTCATACCTGTGATCCCAGTATTCAGGAGTTGGAAGTAGGAAGATCAGAAGTTCAAGGTCATCCTTAGTCATATGCCAAGTTGGAGGCTATCATGTTCTGTGTGAGACCACGAGACCGGTTCAAAAACCAGAACCTAGAGTGGCTGCTGATTGTCATCCTAGGGGCCATTGTCACAGAAGTGACCAATTGAGATTCGATCACATACCTATGGCCATATGATGACAGTATCCTGTAGCACTTAGCCTTGAACTGTAGACCAGCCCTCTGCTCTCCCAGGCCTTGCTGATCCCAAACAGCTTCCAAGACATATGTGGGTGCAGGCTTTTCTGCGCATGCACTAACCGGCTGATTCTTGTTTCTTCTCTTTCTCTCTTTCTCTCTCCACCTCCCGTCCTATGTGTGCATTTGTGCGTGTGGCCTGCACTACCCCTGGGTGTCTCTCAACCTCGTCCCGCCCTTCTCCGCATGACCCAGGACGGGGCTCTTCACCCCTGACATGGCCTTTGAAGCCATCGTGAAAAAACAGCTTGTAAAACTCAAAGAGCCGAGTTTGAAGTGTGTTGACCTGGTGGTGTCGGAGCTAGCCACGGTCATTAAAAAGTGTGCTGAGAAGGTAACAGGCCTTGCTCCTCCTGTCCCTCACCAGTTCCCACCTCATTTCTTCCTTGGTATCAGCCCTGAGCATCTGGACAGTCCTGCCTGGAAGGAACCCTGCTGGGCACACTTGTCACCATCTCCACCTCAGCTGCCACCTCAGACTCTGGGTGGCAGACCACACATGGGCCCCACCTTTTCAGTTGTGGGGTCCAGTGGAGTCACCTTTGACATGTCCAAACTTAGTCACATTGTGAAGCCTTTCCCACCCCTAGATCCTGTCCCTGACCACTGCATGTCCATCTGCGTGTTAGGGTGCATTCAGCAGCATCTCTCCCCAGCTGGGGAAGGTATGGTTCCCCACATCTGTGGCTCAGATCATTCACTTTCCAGAGGGGTCTAAGGCTTGGCCATATGGGTGCCAAATTCACAGTGATCAAGTGACAGTTTCCAGCAAAGGGTTCCCTGAGCTCGATGACCCAGATGCTGTCTCTGTTATTCTGGAGCAGGGCACCATGCTCATTTGAATGCTCTGTGAGGGCCATCAGTTTGTCCTGCCTTCACCTAATGCTGGGCGGGAGGGGGATGTCTGGCACCTCTGGGTGACAAAAGCATGTCACTCACTTTCTCTGCCACTTTCCACCTCCAATCTCTGGCTTTGCAAAGCGGCCCTCAGCATGCAAGGCCACGCTCTCCCTTTTCCACCCCACCTGCCCCGACCGACCGACCAACCAACCGACCAGCCTGCCCGTGTCTCCTAGCTCCTGAGCTGGGAGACAAGGGCAAACTGGGGACCTGGTGCCCCTCATGTCTTTCCCTGTTTCATCCTTGCACTTGGTTTATGTTTGTCTCTGGCCTGGCCATGAAGACCTTGCCAGCTCAGCCCTTCTACTTGTCCCCCAGCTCAGTTCCTACCCCCGGTTGCGAGAGGAGACAGAGCGAATTGTCACCACCTACATCAGGGAGCGAGAGGGGAGAACCAAGGACCAGGTATTGTACCAGTTCGCTGTTCCTTTTCCTGTCTGTTCATGTATAGGAAATATTGAGAGTATAGTTCTGTGAGGTTATTTTTTTATTATTATAATTGTTCATTTGAAATGTGTTTTCCACAGCTTGCATGTGGAGGCCAGAGGACATCTCTGAGGAATTGGGTCGCTCCTTCTCTCTTTATGTAGAAGTTCTGGGGGGTCAAACTCAGGTCACCAGGCTTCCAAAGCAAGCCTCTCATCTGCTGAGCCATCTCACCAGCTCCAGATATGTATTCTGAGGTCCAGGACCATGGCTCTGTTGGTATTAGCACTTGGCCTAGCCTGTCTGAAGCCCTGGCTTCCATCACTAGCACCCAGTAAGCAGGGTGTGATAGTGCACGGTTGTCATCCTACACTTGGGAGCTGGAAGCAGGAGGGTCAGAAAGTTCCTGCCATCCCTTGACTGCACTGAGTTCCACCCACCAGTCTGGGCTGCCCGAGACTTTGTCCCTCACCACCACTCATCAGTCTCCACCATTCCCAGTGCCAGCCTGTACCCTAGCCTCCCCATCACATGATTGTTCAGGTGATGTTAATGTCTTTGTACAGCTACAGATTAGATTGCTCTATGATGCAACTAAATCTTTATTCATTTTCTGAAGACCAAGGTGGTTTCTTGTTTGCCGGGGCCTTTCCCCATAGTGCTTTGGGGAGACACCATGTGACTCTGATTTTCGACCCTGTCCCAATGTATAGGGTCTGTAGGTTTACTTTCTCCATTGTTGGGGCTTGTTTTTTGTTTGTTTGTTTGTTTTTTTCTTTCCGAGACAGGGTTTCTCTGTGTAGTTTTGGTGCCTGTCCTGGATCTTGCTCTGTAGACCAGGCTGGCCTCGAACTCACAGAGATCTGCCTACCTCTGCCTCCCCAGTGCTGGGATTAAAGGCGTGCGCCACCACTGCCCGGCTGTTGGGGCATTTTCTATGGTGAATATACTGTACCTTTTTAGGGCTGCCCTTGCCCCCCAGAGGATGACTGGGACTCTCTGGAGGAGGGTGGACCTGCAGCAGAATCTCTGCTGCCCCTTTCCATACCCTGGACTCATTCATTAATCCTTCAGGTAGGGGGCTAGAGATGCCTCATTGGTTACATGGTCAGCGGACCCAGATTTTGTTCCCAGCACCCACGTGTTGGCTCACAACCATCTATGAATCCAGTTCCAGGGGACCTCATACCTACTTCTGATGTAGTAAGCACTAGGCATGTACTTGGTGAACAGACAATACATGCTGGTCTCATGCATATAAATATAAAATAAAATAAATATATAATTATGGGACCTCATACAGGTGCTTAAATGTAAACTAGTACAAGTGTCCATATTGTGTCTGCTTATTTCTCTGGTGAGTTTCTCCGAAACACCTTTACCATTGATGTCAAAGAAACTGCCTTCTTTGTCCTTAAATCTTCATTTGGCACCAGGCCTCTTAGATTAGCTTCCACTGCCTGGGAGATGTGGGTCTGGTGCAGACGCCATCATTACAGTGTGAAGAGTGAGCAGGACTCTCAAGAGTTCAAGGCCAGACAGACCGCCTTACATAGTGAGACCGTCTTGAAATCAAACAACAGCAGACTGCTTCCAGCATTCACAAAGCCCTGGGTTGTAGGCAGATATTTCTGTCCCCCCTGCCAGCTCCCAAATCACGACATGGAGACTTACTACTAATTATGAAAGCTCAGCTGATGGCCTCGGCTTGTTTCTAACTAGCTCTTATGACTTAAATTAACCATTTCTGTTCATTTACTTTCTGCCTTGTAGCTTTATTGCTTTTACTCTGTACTGCCCATGCTGCTGTCCAGTTTCTTTAGTCTCTGGCTGGAGACTCTACTGTCTCTAACCTTCTTCCCAGCATTCTCTCTGCCCCAAAATCCTGCCTAGCTATTGGCCATTTAGCTTTTTATTAAACCAATCCAAGTGACAAATCTTCACAGTGTACAAAAGATTATTCCACAGCATTGGGTTCCATCCCCAGCTCCTCATGAACCTTTTAGTGATGGTCATGTGAGATTGCTCGGGAAGCAGAGGCAGGAGCATCAGGAGCTGAAGGGCCTTCTTGGCTACATGGTGAGTTAGAGGCCGTCTTGGGCTCCATGAGACCCTGTCTCCAAAGAAAACAAACAGAAAGTCAAAATAATCCACCCCCCAGAAGCAAGCACTTGTGGTTGGTTTCCATCATCATTCCTGAGGCTGCTGCTGCTGTTTGTCCTGTGCACACAGCCCCTGGTGCCCCACCGTGGACATTGCCAGGCTTCAACTCAGCTGTGGATGACAGCATTCAGGCCTGACAGAGGCAGCTTCAATGACTCTGCACACAGCACCCAGCCCTCCCCAACCACCTCCTGGGTCTGTGTACTTTGTCTTGCTTATTAGTGAGGACCTAGAGGGGCCAGTGGAAACCTTTTGGGGACCCACAGCCCCTCTTCCCAGACAGCCTGGCCTGTTCTTAATGGGGACTAGGGTGGAAAGCTGCCTGAGCCAGTGATATCTATGTAGCAATCTCAGCCTGTGCAAACCAGGACCAGAAGCATCTCAGCACACAGGGTTGTAATGGAGTTGGCAATGGACTATCTGAAAATCTCTGTCTGCCAGATTTGATGAGAATGCCACCTTCCCAGGTGTGGATGTGTGTAAACATACAGCGGCTCCTGCAGATGTGATTTGACTTTTACTGTGTGTGATGCTGGGTTCTAGCCTCATGCCAGTCAAATGCCCTGCCTACCTCTGAACCAGAGCCCCAGCCTGACTTTTTTTGTTTATTTTATGGGAATAAATACTTTGTCTACATGTATGTGTGTGTGTGTACCACATGCATGTCAGGTGCCTGTGGAGGCTAGAAGAGGGCATCAGATCCCCTAGAACTGGAGTTATAGACAGTTGTGAGCCACCATGTGGGTGCTGGGAATTGAATCTGAGTCCTGGAGAAGCAACAAATGCTTATAACCACTGAGCATTCTCCCTAGCCTTCAGCCTTTTAATTTTAGTAAGTATATTGAAAACAGAGCTACGCATGAGCCACGTTTTTTTAATCCCAGCACTTGGGAATCAGAGGTAGGTGGCTCTCTGAATCTCAGAGCTTGAGGCCAGCCTGGTCTACAGAGTGAGTTCTAGGACAGCCAGGGCTACACAGAGAAACCTTGTCTCATAAAACCAAAAGGAAGGAAGGAAGGGTAAAGGGAAGGAAAGAAGAAAACAGAGCAATGCTTTACCCTGGCTGGCTTGAACTCAGAATATAGCTGTGAGTGTTCCCCCCCCCCCAAGACCTGCTTTCCATGGGGGATTCAAGTCCCAAAGAGGATGTGTGGAGTAGTGGGGAGGGGGTGTGTGTGACACAGGATGAACACCATCTGAGGATGAATCAAGATGGCTTCCAGCAGAGTTTAATTGGGAAAAAAATACACCTTTTATACTCTATAGGGGGCATGTGAGCTGGGGTATGGCTTGAGATCAGGGTTTGAGGAATCTAGCATTCTACTGACCTTGACAATAGACACCAGTCATACCTTAATGAAAGGGCCATCAATTCCTCTAGCCGGAGATAAGGAGGATGACAACTTTAGCAAGCAGGAACGTTCCCCAAGCTCCAGAAGGAATGGAGACCTTTGTCCAAATGCCTGGCCTCGGTCTCCAGTCTCTTAGTGTTACTGTGTGGGCCTGCTCCTCTCACAACAAAGGGAAGTCCTGATGTCCGCTCTTCCCAAGTACCGCAGCCTTCTGATTCCTCTGTATTTACTAACTGAACTCTTGACCTTAATGGCCCTAGGCTCTGGATCTGAATTGTAGGCATCTCATCCTTGGGATCAGGTGTGTTTAGCAAATCTCTAACATTCCTGTCCTTGGTGTAATTAGAAGGGCACAATGGGATTCCTGGTTCCATGGTGGCAGGGATTTTTTTTCCAAAGAATTACTTTGTGTAGAGAGACTACCATTGTACACATTTTTATCCTTTTACCAATGCCCGAACAAAATTTCCCAAAGGGAAAGGCATTAATATTGAGAATCATTAAAAATGAAAATAAAAGGTGCTGGAGAAGTGTGGTCTGCAGTGTTGAAATGCTGGAATTTTGCTAGGCAGCAGTGGTCACCATGCGGTCCACACCATTTGTGTTCAATATAATATGTACCTATATTGTCATGGAGGTGTGCTGCAAGCATGTGTGTGCTTTTCAGTGTGGAAGGAGCACTGATGAGATCGATCAGAGCTAGTCTGAAGTCACAGTGCACTGTGATGGGAAGCCGGCTCAGGTGCATCTCAGCCGTAGAGTGCTAGCCTGGCATGTATCAGGTCCTGACTTCCAACCCCAGCAGTACCAGTAAAGAGAAAAAGAGGAGAATGAACCCAATCTGCATCCCTAACTTAGCAGCATTAGGACCCAGATTCCAGGTGGGTCATGGGCCAAAGGAAGACACAAGTTCTCAGGATCAGCTGTCAAGGCTGTACACGTGACCCCACATTGGGCTGCCAGGCACTGTCCCTTTAGCCCAGTCTTCCTGTGGGGCTCTTTCCACCTGCATGCAGATCTACCCTTGTCCTGGTGATCCAGCCTTCCTGCTGAGCTCCTGCCTAGGAGCCTGCTGGGGTGTGTGTGTGTGTGTGTGTGTACACACGTGTGTGTACAGAAAGCACTGTGCTTACTGCCTTCCTTGCTGTTCTGTACTCTGTACTCACAGCCACCCCTACTTCCCTCTAGATTCTTCTTCTGATTGACATTGAGCAGTCCTACATCAACACGAACCATGAAGACTTCATTGGATTTGCCAAGTATGTATTTATACAGCCAGTGACAAGGGCAGCACCCATTCCCACCCCCAGCACCAGAATGTCTGTCTGTCTGGTGGGAATGCTGGGCAAAGTGCAGAGCCATTTGAGAGTACCTTGAAGCTTTTTGGGGCTAATTGTGACTTCTGTGATAGTGCCCTTGCCCAGCAGGCTCTCTGTGGACATCTCAAGGACAAAGTGGGGGTTCTGTGGATAGCCTTAGGGAAGGGGGAGGCCAGCCAGGTTCACACCCTGCAGGACTTCTCAGAGCCTTTCAGAGCATTTCATGGGCCAGCACACGTCCGAATCCTGGCCTTTTCACGGTCAGAGCACGTCACACACTTTGCATTCCACATAGATACTGTAGATTGAAAACCAGAACGTTGGGCTGGGATTTGTCTGTCTCCGTTGTTAGCACACTTGCCTAGCATGTACATGGCCCTGGGTTAGGCCACGTAAACCAGGTGTGGTATCTGGTGCATTGGCCCTGGGTCAACCATAGCACTGGACCAGCTCGGGAGACTTGAGTGCCACTAGGGGTGTTCTGGTGGCTCATGTGGGTTCTCTTAGATGGGGCTAATAGGACCATACCACACACCATCTATATACTAGTGGTGTACTTTGATGCCAGGCCCCCCGGGTGGAGCAGTCAGCAATCCCAGCCAGGTCCACCTGCACAGGAATTTCCTATGCAAAGTCAGACAGGACTGTGTTCAGGGCTCCTGGAAGTCCAGAGGGTGGCTGTGGGGCCTGACCTTAGGGTTCTGGAGACCTCTTGACAGGGAGGGCCTGCTGGGCACAAGGCTTGAAGTGTATGTCATGCTCTGGGCAAAGTTAATGAAGCATCTCTTCTGGGCTGGGCACATGGGGGCGGAGAGAAGTAAGTGGATGAATGATCAGAAGCCCCTCTCTGAGAACAGGTTGCCTGAGGCCCAGGTGCTGGGGAAGGCAGCCTCTGTAAGTCTTGCCCTCCCAGCCATGCATGGACAGCATGACCCCCGGATTGGTTGCTGCCAGTTTCCTCACCTCGACGTCTCTGCTTCTCACACTTCATCCACAGTTCCTTCTCACACTCTCTCCTGTTTTCCCTTTGATCACTCCACTTCTTTCTCTGGATCCCGGGGCCTTCCCACGTCCCCAGCTGTTACTATACCGAGGAGCTGGTCACAGGGTGGGTATTGCCTGCTGTGTGCCTTTTCCCCTGGTGTGTGACCTGGGGTGCCCTCCCTGGGGGGCCTCAAGCCTTTGGGGGATGTTCCAGGAGCCCCTGGATTACAGCAGAGCCACTCTTTGAGCCAGGGCCCCAGCCAGGCCTTGTGAAGAGGACAGTGGGTAAGACACCAGAGTGCCTGCCCGTAGGGCACACAGATGGGGAGTGAGTGGATGGTTGAGGGTAGCCGCAGGTGAGACCTGGAGGGACCCTTCCAAAGAAGTCATGACAGCAGTGACAGGCCAGGGACTCCTGAGAACTGGCGGCTGGGAGGGAGGACCAGGAGGCAGGACCATCAGCCAGTAAGTCAGGGTGGACACAGCAGCTGGTGGCCACACCCCTTACCAGGACTACCCTGTAGGCTGAGGAGAAGAATTTAGATGACCTGCCATGGTACCCAAAGTCTCTGGTTAGGGCCGGGGAGAGGTGTCTCCATCTTGGCTGCTGTTTGAGGGAACCACAAAGCACTTAAGACGTACTACGTCTGGGCCTTGTCACTGCACAGCCTTGCTGTGAGTGATGGCTTAGTTTGGTCCCATCTCCTTCAGTGTGGACCTATTTCTTCTTTGTTTAATGTCCTAGGCTCCAGACTGCCTCAAAACATGGCAGACAGGGCCCAGAGGAAAAGCCCTGAGGGCTGCTAGTGTGGCCCAGTTGGTTGAGCACTTGCTTAGCCTGCAGGAAGTCCAGCACAGGTCAGAGGGACCTGACAGCACACACCCGTCCTCCCACCACAAGAGGCAGGGGTGAGTTCAGAGTCACCCTCTGCTGCATTTCTGAGTTAGAAGCTAGCCAGGACCACAGGAGACCCTCCCTCAAAAAAAAAAAAATGTAGGGTCAGTAAGATGGCTTAGCACATAAAGGTGCTTGGTGTACAAGCCGCATGAGTGGTTAGATCTCCACGTGTATAAGCATATGCCTCCCAAAAAAATCAACAAAAGTTTACAAATAAAACAAGCCCTGATATAATAATGTCAGGAAGAGCATTGGGTGTTACTTTACATCAGTTCTTAGTTTTCCAGTCCTTACCAATCTAGAATAAGGAGCCCATCCCCTCCAAACACACTCAGCCTGTCGAGCTGCTGACTGAAGCTTTGTTGCTGGGTCCCAGGCTCCCTGTGTAGGCCACCTGAACTCAGACTCATGCTCTGCCTAGCTTCCCTCTTCCTGGGGTTACTAGCCTGCACTGTGTTAACTGCTGCTTGAGACTCAGCTGGTCAGCGCTGTGGGCAACCTCAGAGCAGCCAGCAAGGAATGCAACCAAGCTGTTGGTGTCTTCTGCAGTTTCCAGCTAGAGCAGTAAGATGGGGCTGCAGACATGACAGAGTGGTCAAGAGCACTGGCTGCTTCTACAGAGGACCTGGGTTCTGTTCCCGGCACCCACATCAAGTTACTCACAACCACCTGCAACTCTAGCTCCAGGGCATCCAATGCCTCTGGCCTCCAGGGGGCACCTGCACATATGTGGTGCACATAAATTCACGCAGGCACACACACACTTTTTTTTTTTTTTTTTTTTAAGGAGAAAATACAACAGAGAAGTAACAGGACAGAGTTATTTTCAGGTGGTTATGTAGTTATGTAATTGTTAGAGCAGTGCATATATCAAAACCAATTAGGAGAGGGAAATATAGTGGCCTGCCTAGAGGGACTGGGTGCAGAGTGCTTTCCTGGCATACACAAAGACTTGTGTTCCAGCCCCAGCACCTCATAAACCAGGTATGGAGGCACTAGGTTGGTAAAGGGAAGAGGATCAGGAGTCAAGGTCATCCTAGGCTACATGTAGGGTTGGAGGCCAGCCTGGGCTACTTGAGGCCCTATCTCAAAACTGATTGTAAACCTAATAGTGCACAATCCCAGCACTTGGAGGCTGAGGCAGACAGATCTCTATCAGTTCCTGGCCAGCCTGGTCTATATAGTGAGATTCGGGACAGCCAGGGCTACACAGTGAGACCCTGTCTCAAGAGAGTGATAGAGGGAGCTAGAGTTGCTGTGGGTCTGTGGGGGAGAGTTAGCCCAGCATGCATGAGGTCTTGCATGTGTCTGCTGCATCCCCCTTTAAAAAGGGAGGGAAGAGAATGTGACTGTTGATGAGGAAACATGCAGAAACCTCCTGTAATGGGTTTATGTAGTCCCTGGCTTGAGTCAGGACCTTCTAGTGAGCCCCTTGGCCAGTGGGAGCCCCGGAGTTAGGAGGGCTTGTTATGAGAGCCACTTCCAGACTGATGTAGGGTCAGGGGTGGGAAGAGAATGTGAAGAAACCTCAGGTATGTTGTGCTAAGGTCTCCCTGGGCCAGCTCCCTGTCCCATTCCCCTGCATCTTACACCTGCTCTGTGAGGCTTTAAGTTCAGTGACTTGTGGGAAACAGCTGGTGCTTCTGGAGTGCTCGTGAGAAGGTTCTAGAAGCCAGGGTTAGCAGATACATTTTTCTTGTTTCATGTGCTCTGGCTGTCCTCTACATACAGGGCCATGTCTTTGCCTGTAGCCTTAGTGGGTCAGTGTGCCCCTAGGGAAAACACCCTAGCCTGGGCCACCAGGGCCTCTCTTCATCTCCCTCCTACTCTCACCTAAACATGCCTTCTCTACTTCTGTTACAGTGCCCAGCAGAGGAGCACGCAGCTGAACAAGAAGAGGGCCATACCCAATCAGGTAGCTCCCCTGCCTCAGCTGTCATTCTCTTCTGGGGACAGCAGCACACTGAGCACCATCATTGCACTTGATATGGGAACTGACCCCTTAGTACCAGGCCACTCACTCTCTCAGCCGCTGGTCCACACAGCTGTTAGGGCTACGGCTCCCACAGGGCCTGGGGGGCAAATTCCAACGCCCAAAGGCCTCACCCGACATCTAAGGTGGAAGTTAGAGTTGACCCCCAAAGTAGGGGATTGTGTAACAGTCACCCCAAGGTGTGTGCAAGCAGATTGTGTTTCCTAACTCTTGGCCCCAGAAGTGAATCAATTAGGTAGAAGCCGTGGAAGGCGCCACAGGCAGCTCAGGAAGGATGGAGGTGGTTTGAATTCCACACCCGGAGAACCCCCAAGTTTCCTTTATACCTGCCCCAGCTTCAGTGGCCTTGCATATTTATGAATGGCTTCATAATGCCAGCATTACATGTCTGGTTGGGCTTGTTCTGTCTGGTTTCTGCCACTGCCCCCCAATCTCCTTCCCATGTCAGGCTGGGGTGAGGGTGGGTGCTGTGCTATTGTATCTTGCACGATTTAGAGCCAGATTGGGAAGAAATGTAACAACTGCATGGTTTTGAATTTTTTTTTTTTTTTTTTTTTTTTTTTTTTTTTGCGCTTGCCATAGGTAGTTCATATGTTGTTGCTTTTTTTTTGTTTGGAAGAAGATAATGAATTAAATATTAACACTGTGAATATAATTAATAGCATGTAATTTTTTCTTTTGCTGTTTTTTGTTCCTCTGCTCTTCTTTCTCCTGTCATTGTGCTTTTCCTGCTTTTCCTCCGTCCCTTCACGTCCCCTTCATCTCTCCTCCTCTTCCTCCTCCTCCTCCTCCTCCTCTTTCTTGATTGACCCACAACCCTAACTTTACATTCTCAAAGGGGGAGATCTTGGTAAGTACCTGCTTAGTGTGGAAGCTAACTTAGAGAATCTCGTAGTAAAGGAGGTCCACCCTTCACCTCGACTCAAAAAACTAACCAATGAGCTAACCTGGGAGCCACATGCCACCGCTGTCACTGGACCTCTTGTCCTGGGTATCTGTTGCTCTCACAAAAATACTAACCCAGTTGCTCCTTTCTGGGAGGCACACTCCTCTGCCTGGTTCCTAGCAGGGTCTCCTGGTGTCCTATAGTTCAGAGATGGCAAATACGCAGTTCACACATAGCCTCCATCCCCCCTCAGCTTCCTAGCCATGGAAGATTTTGCTCAGATCCTGCTGGAATTCATTATTGCTGCTGCCCGCCCTTACCCTCTCTACCTTCTGTGCAGACATCACTGACTGACCAGAGCATGTGTTACTACCACATGCAGAAATTTGCCCTCTCTGTACCTGTGGCAGGCATGACTAAATGATCCACCACTCCTTCCTGTGATTTTCCTCTACAGTGAGCCTGGGGCAGACATTGCTAATCAATCCTGGCACTCTTATTTAGTATGTATACCATCAACTCCCTCATTCTGTAGCTGTTGTAACTGATTGTAGTAATTTTTTCTTTTAATTTCTCCATGTGATATCCTCCTGTACCCGTGATGGACATAAATAATCAGGTTGGCTCTAGCCTACTGCCTCCATGGGAGATAGGATGATTAGTGTGGACATTCAGCTCCACCACCAACCCCCCTTTTTTTTTCTTATCCATTGCCCGGGACAGATATCACTAATTGATCCAGCACCTTTTTTTGCTGTGCTCAGAATTGTTGCCATACTCCTCTGGGCAGCTCCACCAGTCACTTGATGTGTATTGTATTTGCCATCCTAACTGTGGGTATCTCATCTTTCCTTGGACAAGGGCTGGGAGCTGGGGTGTCAGAAGGGTGTGAGGCCCAGCCCTGTTGAGGGCTGATTCTAGGTGGAGGTACTCCCTGCAAGCAGTTTGACCCCTAGCCCTGGCAGTCCCCTTTCTCCAGGATACTCTTCTCTGCAAAGATATGCTTTGGGTTTGGAGCCTTTGCAAAGGTTGAGCTAGTTCTGTGCCAGTGGTGGGTCCTTGATGGGCCTGGGGCCTGGCAAAAGCAGGCTGGGTCAAGGTTGAAGCCTGGTCCAGTGTTAGAGAAGAGGGGCCAGGGACCAGATCATCCTTAGGCCTGGAGCAAGTCAGACAAGTACTGCTTCTTCCCTCTAGCCCAGATAGCCATTGTTTCTACCTGATTCCAGTCTCCTGGCCACAAAGCCATGTGCAGCCACAAGGCCATGGGCATGGCTGGTCATGGGCTCAGGGTGCCTAGGCCATACTCGGTCTTCCAAATGATCTTCAGCCAGGGAGGAGACCAGCATGGCTCCTGCTGAGCTCACCTTGCTGCCCAAGCCACCAGGACGGCCATCTCTCTTCTGTGTGCCCGCATGCCTGTCACTGTGTACCCCAGAAATGGGAACCCTAGGTGCCTCTCCTGTTGCCACACCTCTCCCCTGCTTCCTTCTCCCCCCAAGTCCTTGGGTAGGGCTATGAGCTGGGTTCCCATCTGCTGTTCCCTGGGGTCAGTCTGTGTCTGTACTCATAGGGTGAGAGTTTTGTCTCCAGCTGCTCTGGGGTATCTACTCAGGCAGGGGCTGGAAGGGAAGGTGCCTTGAGGCCTCTTGCAAGCCCGTGTGCCCTGAAGCCCAGTCAGTCCCTCTGGCTGCCCTTACCCTTAGTGGAAGCAGCTGGGCCAGACCTCCAAGGGACAATGACACACTTGTTATGCAGGAGTACAGAGACTCTACCATGTGGCATTACTCTTCTTTCGTACAGTGGCAGCTTGGGCCCAGGTTTCTCTCCCGTGGTTGACATGTGGTGACTGAGTCTAAGTCCAATAAGCTCTTGAGGCTGGGCCAACACTAAGTGAAAGGGCAAAGTACAGCTGCAAATACCTCAGGCTATTTGATGGTCCAGAGTCAAGCAGTCAGCCTTGCCAACCTCACAGCCAGCCTAGGTGGCCTGGTGTCAGGAGTGTTCCTGGGTGCTGAACTTCCAGAGGCCATTTTGGAATGAATTGGTGTGAGTCAGTCACTCTGTTCATGGATGGACACCGTGCGCTCCCTGGTGTGAGTCAGTCACTCTGTTCATGGATGGACACCGTGCCCTCCCTGGTGTGAGTCAGTCACTCTGTTCATA
>CABHPQ010166477.1:45065-57694 GCA_902168405.1 Peromyscus aztecus
GATGGACACCGTGCCCTCCCTGGTGTGAGTCAGTCACTCTGTTCATAGATGGACACCATGCCCTCCCTGGGCCTCCAGGCATCTCTAGGAATCCGAGGCCTCTTGACATCCCAAGGAGGGGAAAATCTGTACCCTCAGCTTTAATGGGGGATGTCAAGTGGCAGCTTATGCTGTCCCCAACCCAAGAAGGGACTTCAGTAGTTTGTAGGAATCCTTGAAACTTTAGCGGCCGCTGTAGCCTTCATGGTCCTGTACTTGGAGCCCACGTGTGCCCACTGTAGCAGAGTAGGTGGACACAGGCCCTGTTTAGGTTTGGCAGCTCTGGAGGCAAACAGGATAGGGAAGAAGCAGCCTCAACTCCAGGCTCCAGACTGACCCCCAGAGAACCTGTTCTGGGTTCTTGTACTCCATCCTACCTGGGAGCCCCAACTCTTCACGGCTGTGTACAGCACATGCTCTGTAGCCTGCCTTAGTCCCATGCATCCCTGTTGCCACCTCTGCCTTCTTCCCACTGTCCCCAGAATCCCCAGGTCAGGAGGTGGGGGGCTCAGGCCTACATGTGCCTCCGTGTCCCAGGGATCACGGGAACATGAAAACGTGGCCCCCCAGTCTGCCTGCGTCTAGCAGTCAGGTGAGTCCCCAGGCTGTCCTGGCTTCTGTTCCCCATCCAAATGACATATGGCCCAATGAGCCCTCTCCATGGACTGTCTCCGAGCCTAGACCCTGAGTCGCTATGCATAGAAAAGTACGCTCGCTGTGCTTGGAGCTAGCTGGACACAGTCCCAGTCTGTTGACCCTTTCAGGGTCTCTGGACATAGTCCTCTGGGCTGCTCTCTTTGTCCTCAGCCCCAGGAAGGAAGGGACAGCCATCAATCACATGGTGTGGGTTCTCCATCAAGGCATCTCGGCTTGCTTTGTGTGACCCAAGGAAGTGCAGTTCCTTAATGTCACACTCCACGTGACCTACTCCAGCCTCCCGGCCTGAGCCCCTTGCCGTCCTTAGGACATGCATTTTGTTTGTATGCCACTCAGATCACTCTAACCACAGAGGGGCTTCCAGGTCCCAGCTCGCAATTCTGTCCCTGGGCTAGTGATTTGCTTTCTGTCTGTCTGTATCTCCATCCATCCCCACACCTGTCCCAGCTCCCTGTCTGATTCCCAGCTGGGATTGCTTGGGTTGATATGGAGCTGGGATCCTGGCTTGGGGCTGGAAGTATCCCTGCCGCAGAACCAGGCCTCCATCCTTACTGGGGAGGGAGGGAGGGGTGGGTGGGTAGCAGGGCTGTCCTCCCTGCTAAGGTGAGTCCTCCCGCAGGTGATCCGCAGGGGCTGGCTGACCATCAACAACATCAGCTTGATGAAGGGCGGCTCCAAGGAGTACTGGTTCGTGCTGACGGCAGAGTCCCTGTCTTGGTACAAGGATGAGGAGGTGAGCAGCGGGGACAAGGGTGGCCCGATGAGGAGAGAGCAGGAGGTAATTCCAAACGGATTCCCCTTGGCCAGCACTCATTTGTTCTCAGTCACTTGAGAAGGGAGTGTCCATGCTGAACTCTCCACTCTAGGAAGCAATACAGGCAAAACTGGGATGTGTGCTAAGTCCCAGACCTGTCCAGGTCACACAGGCCCGGGTCAGAAGTGAGTGAGTGAGGTGCTTGTCCTGCTACAGAGGACCTGGCTCCAACCCCAGACCTATGTGAAAAGGAGGGTGCTCATAGTCTAACCGGGAAGGCAGACACGGGGTCTGCTGGCCTGTCTCAGAAGGCCAGAGAATGACACCCGTAGGGTCACATAAAACCTACATAGACCTACACAAAAGAGAACTGAGAAAGAGAGAAATGGAATGTGGGTAAAGCTCCGTCGGTAGACTACCTGCCTAACACACATGAATGAAGCCTTGGTTCCATCCTCACTCAGCATCACATAAAGCAGGCATGGTGGTGCATGCCTGTGATACCAACGCTCAGGATGAGGTTCCCGGCCATGAAACTTCATCCTGCGGATACTTCTCTATGAAGGGTGCACCCTGGCCTGAGTTCCCTCCCACTCTTGACGGAGCTGAGGGGCACTCTAGTCCCAGGTCTCGCACAGGGCCCTGCTCCCAGCATGCACCCTAGTGTTTTGTATCAGTGGTCACCTCTGTAGGCTCTTCCAGCCACCATATAGGAGGGACCTCACCATCACCAGTGTACCAAAGGGTGCTGGGACTTCAGCATGGTAGGGACACGTGACAGGAAACCTGTTCCTGCACATTTCATTGTCCCTTCTTAGAAGCCGGCCAGCTGGTGTCCTGGCCCCTGAAGTGGTACCCTCAGTGGCAAGGCCAGACTTCACTGGTCTTTTTTTTAAACACAGACTGGGTTTGATTTCACTCTGTAGCTCAGGGTGACACTATATCCTCCTGGCTGGGATGACAGGCGTGCACCACCACATTGGGTTTATGAGGCAAGAACGGAGCTCAGGGCTTTGTCCATGTGGAGGAGGCACTCCCCACTGAGCCCCAGGCTTCTCTGGTCATTGCCGTGAGGTTTGGGAGGACAAACGTAGTGGTGCCCCACATTGAGGCTTGGTGGAGTAGGTAGGGCTGAGGCCAGCCGCACAGCTGAAAGGAGGCGAGAGGGCACATGCCTTTAACCCCAGTGCCCGGACGGCAGAGGCAGTGGAGCCGGAGGGATGGCTCGGTGGTTAAAAGCACTGGCTGTTCTTCTAGACGACCCAGGTTCGATTCCCAGCACCCACACGGTGCTCATAGTTGTCTGTAACTCCAGTCCCAGGGTACAGACACCCTCATGCAGGCGAAACATCAGTGCACATAAATGAGGGTAAAAGAGGCAGAGACAGGAGGATCTCTGTGAGTTCAAGGCCTACAGAAGAGCTCCAGGACAACCAGGCCTGTTACAAGAGAAACCCTGTCTCGAAAAACAACAACAGAAAGAAAGCTTGCATGCCCATGAGGCCTCACCCTGTGCCGGGCTCACAGACTAGGTAAGGCCACGCAGGGCCACATTCAGAAGGCATGCTCCTCCATTTCTTTATAGACTTTAAATGTGTTACATCTATTTATCTGAGTGGATGTGCACAATTGTGCCAGAGTACGTGGAAGTCTGAATACAACTTCTAAGAGTCTATTCTCTCCTACCATGTATCTCTCCTGCCATGGGGCCAAACTCAGGTGGGCAGGCTTGGCTGCCAGTGCCTTTACCCACTGAGCCATCTTACAAGTCCTTATCCCCTTCAGTAAGTGCTCAAGCCCACCTTGGGATTGGTGCTGTCATGGCTAGGTGGGGAAACTGAGGCCTTGAAAGGTGGCTAGCCCCAAAGCAACATATCCTTACATCCAAATTTTGAAGTCAAGGTACCTTTAAAGTATACATTTTTGGCATAACTCAACAGCTTTTACAGTCAAATGTTTTTCTTCAGTTACGAATATCAAAGACAACATAATCCAGATTCTCTGTGTGATAGCCATCTTTACGTGGCTTATTACCTTTATTGTTTTTTTAAAGACTTTATTTTTAAAAACTATCTGTTTATATAACTTTATATATTTTTTTCTCTCTTTCAAGCCTACGTACATTTTTATATACATTGTAAACTATTTTATCTGAATCAGTCTTATTGTGAACCTATTGCTTTAAACTGCAGCATTCTAAGACTGAAACGGTGCTGTGGCTGCTGGCTCCGCCCACTTCAGCTTTCCAATATGGCGGTGGTACGTTTTCCGCCAGCTCTGGGAGCCATCAACTCTCAGAAATAGTGGGTCTGTGTTTCTTTTTTTTTTTTTTTAAAGTCTTTTTTTTTTTAAAATTTATTTATTATGTATACAGTATTCTGCCTACACACCAGAAGAGGGCGCCAGATCAAATTACAGATGGTTGTGAGCCACCATGTGGTTGCTGGGAATTGAACTCAGGACCTCGGGAAGAGTTGCCAGTGCTCTTAACCTCTGAGCCATCTCTCCAGCCCCGGGTCTGTGTTTCTATCAAAGCAGTGTGTAGCCCAGAAACCTCTTTTTGTTTTGTACTAGCAAAGGCTAAATCCACCATGCAGCTTAATGTGCCACTTGCAGAGGCCTCATTCCCGCCATACTGCAGGTCGAGCGTGCACGCCAGGAACCCGCCATACTAGATAGTAGCTCAAATACGCAAGCTGTCGCTAACTTGAAAGAGACAACTAGGAACTGTTTTTAGTTTTGTTTTAGAATCCTTTTACTCAGGTTTTAGGTGGAAACTCTTATCCCCATGTTGGGCGCCATTTGTAGCTTGAGAATTTTTTTCCAGCTCCCGCCAAGTCCCACCAGTCCCGGAGCCCACTTATAAAATAAACACACAGACTCTTACATTATTTAAACTGCTTGGCCATTAGCTCAGGCCTATCATTGTCTAGCTCTTACTCTTATATTTAGCCCATTTCTATTAATCTATACTTTGCCACGTGGCTCATGGCTTACTGGTACCTTACATCTTCCTTGTCCTGGTGGCGGCTCCAGGCAGTCTCTCTCTCTCTCTGCCTTCCTGTTCCCTCAATTTTCCTCTCTATTAGTCCTGCCTATACTTCCTGTCTGGCTACTGGCCAATCAATGTTTATTTATACAGAGCGATATCCACAACATCCCTGTAAGGGGGAACACTTCATGGTGGCTGTCTGAAGGACACCTCTGCCCTGAGTTCAGGCCATTCCCACACCCAGACCAGATGTGTTTATTCAGGAGTGTTTGGAGATAACGGCCGACTTCCCTTTTCCATGGGAGGCCACGGGCTTACTTCTGGATGATCTTAGGACCTGAGGGACTCTATCAGTGAACTCCAAAGAGCTACCATGGGCCTATCTGGGGTATCTGTAAGCCTCTAAAACTGCAGGCACCTCCAGTGGCCATCGTGTAGATGCAGTTGCCCCTCGGTGGCTGAGGTGGTGGGGTACGGGTTGCCCTCCACCTCTTCTTGCCTGCTTCTTAAGTTTTACGGTGACTTTTTTATTTTATGTATGTGTGTATGCAGGTGTGCATGTGCCCTGGTACACATACGCATGGAGGTCAGAGGACAACTTGTGGCCCACGGTTGCTTCTTTCCACCATGTGGTCAGGGATCAAGCCCAGGTCATCAGACTTGGTGGCAAGCTGGTTTATCTACCGGGACATGTCGTGGGTCCCAAGGGCTTGTTTGGTTGGTTAGTTTCGTGTGGTATTTGTTTATATTTTTATATCTTTATGCATATGGGTGGTTTTACTACATATCTGTCTGTCTGCCATGTGTGTGCACAGCCCTCAGAGGTAAGAAGAGGGCATTGGATCTCCTGGGACTTCTTACAAGAGGTTGTTAGCTGCCACATGGGTGCTGGAAACCGAACCTCTAGAAGAGGAGGCAGTACTTTTTTTGGTTTTTCGAAACAGGGTTTCTCTGTGAAAGAGTCCTAGCTGGAGACCAGGCTGGCCTCGAACTCACAGAGATCCACCTGTCTCTGCCTCCTGGGTGCTGGGATTAAAGACGTGTACTGCCACCACCTGCCTGAGGCAGTACTTTTAACTACCCATCTCTTCACCCTTCTGTTTGTGTTTTTAAAAATATTTTACTTGTTGCTATTATTAGATTTACCCTTCTTTCTGTCCCTGCATCTGTGAGCTTGGTGACCCCTGCCTCAAGGATATCCAGGGATCCAGGCTGCACAGTGCCCCATGGTGAGCCCAGGATAGTAACCTGGCTGACTTTTCTCTGTAGCACTTAAAACTGTTGGGGATTGTGTCCCCCAGGGTGAGGCACCCAGGTGTTGAGTTTCTGGGTTCTAGCTCTAACACTCTAAGAAAAGTAAGCTGACAGCTGGGCAGACTGGGGTATGTGTGTGGTTGTCCAGGCTCCTGCCTTTACAGAGGAGCCTAGCCCTGGGCCTAGCTGACAAGATGAATATTGAGAGCTTCTTTCTTTTGCTGGGAAGGACCATGCACATGGGCCTCACTGTAGACTGGCCCTGTGACAGGGCCACAGCAACAGCAAGGAGTGAAAGGGTCCTGTGTGTGCTGAAGATAGAGCAGGCTGGGATCCGGGGCTGTGGGGGACCCTGGCAGGGCTCAGTATCATAGGTGGCAGTCATCCCTGAAAGCCTTTGGTAAAGACCAGAAGGCACCTTTTCTTTATTTTAGGAATGAAAAAGAGAACAGTGCCAATCGAAAGCAAGGAAAAGGGCCAGTTCAGCTGAGGACATCCTTCCTCAGCCCCAGGGCTCTGTCAGTCCTGGGGCTACTTTTCCCACCCTCTTCCTCCTTCCAGGATTTTCCATGGTAGAGACAGCAGCACAGAGGGTTACACTCACCTTGGGTCGTCTGTTCCCACTGCCGCTGCTGGCCCAAGCCCAGCCTAACCAATGTGCAGACTACTGTACATGTCACAACCTGCTGAACAGCTAGTCTGAACACTGGGATGGCGGGGATGGCAGTTCAGTCCTCAGGGTGGCCACTGTGCAGGCCGGGGAGCCTCTGCTCTCCAGGGCCCTCCATTCATGCGTGTACCCTGTGCTCTTCTGACGTGGCAAGGCCTGGGTGACCGGCTCACATCTGGAGAAAGTTGGGGTTTTCAGAAAATCTGAAGGCAGGCTGGAGGAGGGCTTGGGTCGATGGCCCATGCCACGAAAGGAGGTCCCTGTGCAGTTGTGCACTCTGTGAGCAAACACATGCGCATGCTTCTGCATGTGCGTGTGAGTGAGATGGCAGCCGCCTGATCTGGGCAGAATCACGTATAAACAATTCCAGATGTGGCAAGCCTGGATGTTTGTGACTCAGTTACTTGGCCCTGGTCTGCTGGTTCGGGCCACAGAGTTGCTCTAGGAAGTTATCCCCTCAGAAAACAGAAGCTCCTTCAGGGACCCCCAAATTCCCAGCTTTGTTTCTTATAACCGCACAGGCTTCAGGGATGCCCTCCCTGTTTGGGGGCTCCCAGCATGTAGCGTCTGTGTGCAGGTGTTGCGTCCTCTGTGACCACAGCCCCTCTGCCTGTGCTCCAGTCAGGCATTCAGACCCAGTGAGGCTAACTGGAGTCAGTCCAGAGCAACAACAGGAAATCTGGAGCCAGAACCGTACCACCCTCCCCATGGTGAGACTCAGCAGTCCTCTTTGGTAGGTGGGAACGGACACAGGAGAAGCAGCTTGTCCTAAGGCTCGCAGCCTGGAAAGGCAGAGTGGAGTTTAACACAAGTACACATACGATGTTCAGGCTGGTCCCTCCCCTCCCCTTTCAGCACTATAGCTGCTGGTGAATTCAGAGATGGTATTCCAAAAGGCTTCCTTCTGGGGCTTTTTGATAGCACAACGGCCAGAAACATGAGAAAGAGTCACGAAAGATGTCTGGGTTGAACCTGGGGAGCTAGCTGTGTGGAAAAGAATATTTACCTGAGTTCAGATCCCCAGCACCTGTGGAAAGCTGTGGGTACCTGAACCCCAGCACTGTAGTGGGCAGAGACAGGGTGGCTGGAACTTGCTGGCCAGCATCCTAGCTCCAGGTTTAGTACAAGAGACTGTCTCAAGGAAACAGACATCTTCTGGATTCCCGTGACAACATCTCCCTTCCCGAACATGTGCATACAGCATACACACAGAAGATGTCCAGGTGAGGGTTTGAGGCTCAGTTAGAGCTTTTGCCTAGCATGCACAGAGCCCTGGATTCCATCCCAGTACTTCATGAGCTGGGTGTGATTGGTGGTTCAAGCCTGTAATTCATTACAGCTCTTGTGAGGCAGAGGCAGGAGGATCAGGAATTCAAGGTCATCCTCAGCTGTATAGCAAGTTGGAGGCTAGCCTGGGCTATGTGAGACTTTGGTTTTGTTTTGTTTTGTTTTAAGTCTGTGTGGTACAGAAAGTCCCCACAGAGAGCTGACTTTATCTACAGCCTTACTTAGGTTACACAGTGGCCCCTGCTCTGTGCCCCTGGACAGCCAGCTTCCTCTTCCGAGCAGACAGAAGAGGAAAAGTCCTGTGAGCGGATCGATGAGACTTTGGCCACTGCTGCCAGTCACGTGGCTCTGAGAGTTGTAAAGAAACTAACTGGCACAGGCCTACCATTGCTGCTCCTTGGGAGGCTGAGGCAGGAGGATTGGAACTTAAAGAAGGCCTGGCTAACTTAATGAGCCCTGTTAGAATGAGACAAAGAGTGCTGCCTGAGCCGCTCAGCAGTGGGGGCTTGCCCTCACGTGAGTGAGTTCCTGGGTTCCGTTCCCAGCATCGCCAGAGACTGTACAGAAGGCTTGGGCTGACCTCAGTGGTAGTGCTTGCCTGGCATGCACGAAAGCCTGGGCTTGATTCCAAGCATGGAGTAAAGAGAGACGGTGACTCACAAAGCCAGTGACACTTCTATGGCATGGGTGGCCTGGCATTCTGCCGTCCGAGGTGGCCTCTCAATGCTGCAGTCTCCCTCCCTGTGTGTGAGACTATCACCTTAACTCAGTGCTGTCAGTTCGTCCGTTCATCCAGGAGCAGGGAGGACCACTGGGAATGAAGAGTGGTTACATTGCACAGGAAGTTAGGCGGGCAGTCTGAGCACCCACTGCATGTGTTCTCCGGATGGGGAACAGAACTGACAGGCGTCCATCTGGGATCCGCTGGGTCAGCCAGGCAGTCATCTAGGTCATAAGCATAGTGTCTACAGTAGGGTGGGAGAGGGTCAGCCCTAAGGTCCCTTCTGCTCAGAGACTTTAAGAAGGCAAGGAAGGGGCAATGTAGGGTGTTGGGACAGGAACTCTCTGGACAGAGGCCTTGGACATACAAAGGGACCTGGAAATTTAAGGGAACATTCAAGTGGACAAGGGGGTGTCAGAACTCTCAGCACACCAAGTCAGGTGTTGGCAGTAGCTTTCAGGTGGTTGCCGGCTCTAGGTGAGGCTTCTGCCCTCTGTCCTCAGGAGAAAGAGAAGAAGTACATGCTGCCGCTGGACAACCTTAAAATCCGGGATGTGGAGAAGGGCTTCATGTCCAACAAGCACGTGTTTGCCATCTTCAACACAGAGCAGAGGTGAGGAGCCTGTGGGGTCCCCGGGAGGTCCGAGTGGCCAGCTGCCTTGTTCACAGGTTTCCAGAGTCCTGAGCACTCACTCATGAGTCCCTGCCCCAGGGTCTCACCTAGAAAGGGAGTGTAGTTGAGAACCGTCCCGGGGTGTTTCTGTATAGTGGAGGTGAGGGCAGATCACCATAGATACAGATGGTGGAAATGATGGAGTTAGTGTGAGGACCAGCACAGTGCTGGAGAGGCAGAAACAGGAGGGCCCCTGGTGGTCACTAGCCCGCTAGTCTAGCCAGTTCTGTAAGCTTCAGGCCACTGAGACAGACCGTGTCTCAAAGAGGGAGGTGCCCAGAAAGTGAGGAGGGCAGCTGGGTTGAGTCTAGCCTCTGCATACACGTGCGCACACCCACGCCCACAGACTGACTTGCTAACTTGCCCTGGACATTCTTCCTGTATAGAGACCATTCAGTGATGGAAGCCGGACTTGGGGCTCATGGTAGATTGCCTGCCTAGAGTCCGCCAGTGAGAATCTGGAGGTGTGTGGTACAGTGAGCTGGTAAGATGGCTCAGAGAATAGAAAGTGCAATCTGATGGCCTGAGTTCAGTCCCTAGAATGTAGGTAAAGATGGCCTTCGCGCATGGACACACACACACACACACACACCATCGTCGTAATAATGGAAAAATTGTAAGCTATCTGTTGTCAGGATGCCAGACAGTGCAGGCTGAGTATATTCCTGCTGTTGTAGGAAGTTCTGGTAGACATTGTTGCTGTGGTCTTCCCTGCAGACACCTCAGTGGGAGCTCCTAAGCCAGAGCAGGTATCATGAGATATGCCCAACATGGGACTGGTGGGCAGCCATCCCTGCAGAAGAACAGGAAAGAGGGTTAGGCATGGTGTCAGGAGGCAGAGGCAGGTGGATCTCCTGAGCTCTAAGCTAGCCTGGTCTACAGAGCAAGTTTCAGGACAGCCAGGGAGGGCTACACAGAGAAACTCTGTCTTAAAAAACCAAACCAAAAAAAAAAAAAAAAAAAAAAAAAAAGCAAAATTCCCTGACAAAAATAACTCAAGAGGGAAGGAGTTCAAGTGTATCGCTGACAGCCCATCACTGTGAGGAGCCTGAGACAGCTGGGCACGCCACACCCCGTCACAGACAGAAATGAGTGCTGCCATGCTCGCTCACCTTCCCCCGTCTAGGGCGTGCACGGTGTCATGTGCCACTCTGCTGAGCTGAGTCTCCCCACGACAGGCAGACCCATTGCACACATGTCCCTGTGGAGACTTCTCCCAGGCCGTTCTAGGTTATGTCAAGTTGATAATTAAAGCCACCTGTCACAGAGAAGAAATGACTAAGCTCAAATACCAGGTTGGAATGTCCGGCATGGTGGCACACACCTCTAATCTCAGCACATAAGAGCCTGAGGCAGGAAGCTGTAAGTTTGAGGCTGGCTTTGGCTGTGTAGCAAGCACTGCCCTATAAATAAATAAATAGCAAGCTGTCAACACTTCTGTGCCAGATTTGCTTGATCTGATGGTAGTGTGTGGTATGTATGTATATGGTACTCGGTACTATAGTATACATGGCAGACACACCCAGAAGTCCTTTAACAAACTGGGGACGCTACTAGAACCAACTTTATGCCCAGGTCAGGCAGAGCCCCCCCCTGCCAAGAGTCTATGCTTTTAGTGATCAGCCATGTCCCTTTCTGCCACCCACTCCAGGAATGTCTACAAGGACCTACGACAGATAGAACTGGCTTGTGACTCCCAGGAAGACGTGGACAGCTGGAAGGCTTCGTTCCTGCGAGCTGGGGTCTACCCAGAGAAGGACCAGGTGAGGAGCCACCTTCCTGCCATAGATGACATACCAGAGGCTGCCTGGGAGAAGGGACCAGTCATTTCTAAGCCACAAGTGTCAGTCAGCTTTCCTTTGCTGTGGTAAGAATAGCTACCAGGGTCCCTGGCTGTGGTGATAAGAAGCTTGCGGCACAAGCACAAGGGCCTGAGTTCGGTCCCTAGGACCCACACGAACAGCAGCCGGGGGTGGTGCTGGGGAGGCGGGAGAGCAGCACAGCGGAAGGAAGCCCCTAGCCAGTCTGCCTAGTCAGCCACATCTTCATCCCCGGGTCCTGGGGATGGACTTGTCTCAAGAAGTAACTCTGCTCTTCATGGTGAGTTCTAGGACAGCCAGAGTTACATGGAGAGACCCTGTCATTCGTGGGTAGGCAGGTAGGTAGGAAGGTTGGTAGGTAGGTAGATAAATTTTGAAGTAGTGGAGATAAGGAAAGACCCATCCATGTTGGGATACGAAGAACAGCTTGTAGGGATGATACTCACGTACACATACATACAGACGAACACAGATCAACAAATACCTGACACATACAGCTAAGGGAGAGGTGTTCCGATTGGCTCCCTGCTTGGCCCCATACACTTAGGCTGTCTATCATGGCAGTGATATTGAGGCACAGAGGCAGAAAACGGGAAGACGTGAAAGGGCTGGGCCAAGGTATCTCCAGGGATACACCCCTAGTGACCTACCTCCTCCAGCTAAGCCAAACTTCGTGAAGTTTCAAGAGCTTCACAAATTCAGTACTGTTGTTCTAGAAAGATGGCTCAGCAGATAAAGGCACTGGCCACATGATGGCTCACAGCTACCTGTAACTCCAGTTCCAGGGATCTGACACCCTCTTCTGGCCTCTGTGGACATATGCACACACACATGGTATATACACTGTTATACACATAAATAAAAACACAGGACACATAGCTGACACCCACTGAACCAAGTGAGTCAGAGTTGGGCTCGGTTTGTCATTAGGATTCAGAAAGTTCTCCAGTGGAATCTATGGCCTGCAAGACAGATGGATTTGGGACTCTCATCTGCCTTGTCTTCTATTCTCTTCCTGTCCTTGCAGTGAAGTCCCAACAGAATCCTGGGCATCCGAAGGGACACTGTGTTCCCTCCCATCCCCTGGGAAAGAGTCCAGCCTGGCTTTAACCAGTATACCCCAGCACAGACCACCTGGTGTCTGACAGGGCTGTCAGGAACCACTCCAAAGGGTTGGTTATCAGCAGGGCAGGCACATAGTTCCCAAGAGTGGGGACTCCACAACAGCTCTTGAGCTGTGCTCACCTCCTCTGTGTCCCTTGCAGGCAGAGAATGAGGATGGAGCACAAGAGAACACCTTCTCCATGGACCCGCAGCTGGAACGGCAAGTGGAGACCATCCGAAACCTGGTGGACTCCTATGTGGCCATCATCAACAAGTCCATCCGTGACCTCATGCCAAAGACCATCATGCACCTCATGATCAACAATGTGAGTAGAAGCTCCAGGGTAGCCAAGATCTAGCTGAGCTGGCCGGGCGGTCCAGCCACAGCACCACAAAAACCTGGCATTTGCAGTACACCTGCCTGCCCAGCACCCAACAGTGGAGGCAGGAGGATCAGAATTCACCGTCGTTCGCAGATACGTGGCCAGTTTGAGGGTATCTTTATGTAGGGCCCACTCCACAAAGCTGTCCTCTGACATGCACACCATAACCCACATGCCCACATACAACAGAGTAATAATACATAACATTAGTTTAAGGTCAGACTGGTCTCCAAAGCAAGTCCCAGGACAGCCAGGGCTGTTACACAGAAACCCTG